>BPLR01008056.1:0-75994 GCA_021605095.1 Caerostris extrusa | reverse complement strand
TGTTCCGTTAACAATTATATTCAGTAATTTCTTTTAAACATAAAGAAAAAAAAATGTAACAATTTTTCTGAAAAATTCCTATAGAATAATGGAAAAACGTAAAGAAAATTTCCGTATACAATTTTCGAATGATGTTGAATGGGTTATATAAGATTTTTGTTTGTTAGTGACTGTCTATACATTGTTGCTAACATTGCAATAGTGGCAGAATAGACTGCCACATCACGTGCCGCGTTTCAAAAAACTAAATAAGCTCTGTTCGAATCCCGAGAACGAAACGAAGTTGAATGATTTATAGGACAGGGTTCACTTGTCGTCCGAAAATTCATTTCGATGGTCAAGAATGGATGTGATCTGTGCTTCCCTCAGAGCACATGTTATTTTCCTTTTCAGATATCTAAATTTTTTAATTTCAGATATTATATATTCCCTATTCAGATTTCCTTTCCTAATTTCCCCTCACTCTTCTGAAAGATTGCTGTTTCAAATTTCCCTGAGGTGAAAAATGGGGGCACTTTAAAATCTGTGGTTGATTTTCAGAGTAATTCTGAAGCTGTCTCTCATATATGCCACTCTGTCTGAGAATGATTTTAGAAATACCGGCATTAAAATGCGCATTACACCATGGCATACGTTTTGTAGATAACGATTTTAAAGACATATTAACTCAAAACTAGAAATAAAAAGTAATTTTAGAAAATCATGTCTCACCCAGGAAATAAAAAAAACACCACAGTATATTTAAAAATAAGTATTCTTTTTGAAATTTATAATATTTATGTATTGAAAAGATACGTTGAATAATTATTCATTAGAATATATCGATTTTTCATTAACGGAAAATGAATTGCTGTTTGCTGGTGAATATGTTATCTTTTGAGACTTAAAATTATTTATATTTGACGCATGAAAGAACAAATTCATGCATTTAGTAAACAAAATAAATGAAGGAATGTAATGCATTAATTTTTTATGATTTATTATATCCATACAATAAAATTTTCATTTTATACGTGTTTAAAAGACATGCAAGGTGACAGAATATTTTTTCAATTCATTATATATGCATATGTTAACATATGATTTTGAAAATTGTTAATAAATTTAACTAAATGCTTAATGTTTTAAATTAAATGTTTCTAAAGAAATAAATTATATATGAAAGTATTATGTATATAAAAATGAAATTATTAATTATTTATAAGTATTGTATATGTTTACAAGATCAAGGAAGGAATAATGCTCATTATATTGAACATCTCAAACAGAATAATTTCTCTGAAAACTACATTTATATTTTTCTAATTTGTAATAAGTATTAATTATATGACTTTTTAAATTATTCTTGATATCCGCATTAATAAAAATTGGTTAAAAATATAGTCTTCCAAAAAAGATTCTGTTTTCATAATTATAACCTTGTATATAAAACAAATATTAGAACCAAAATGTTAAATTGTTTAACATTTTCATTATTTGCGACTTTTTAAAACAAAGAATAACTAAACTTTGAGCTAGGAATCAGACGTAGCCTGACATAATAAATTTTTCAAACTAATTTTTTAAATATTTGTTTTCTTTTTAATGTTATCAGAAAACTCGCATAGTTGCATTAATAGTTACATGCTAACTGTCTATTAAATGGTAAAATTTTTTTTTTTTTGGATAATTTATCTTTAATTCTTTCTTATGCAGTTTCCTCAGGTAAACAACTGAAAACATATTTGTTTTCAAATATTACTAAAACAATTTGCATCTCCTGAAATAAAATAATATTTCCTCTTATTGACATACAATGTCGGGCATTTTCTTGCAATTAGATTGAATTTTCCTTATATTTTTAAAAACAACCAAGGAATAACATTTTCATATAATTTCTCACACAATATGGTACACATTTGAAGAAAAAAGAATAAAACCCCGTTATGAAATAAATCATTAACGAAATATTTAAATACACTATCAATAAAGTTATTAACAAGCTACTAGCAATAAAAAATACATACTCAAGAAAGCTCAGTTACACGGCAGTGTTTACATATTTGCTAAAATTGACAGTGTTCTGTACGGCTGTATCGGACAACCATCAATACATAGTGAATAATTGGAAAAAAAGAAAAAATTTAAGACCTTTTTTTTTTAAATTTAATTACGTAAACTTTTACTTGCATATAACTTTGTGTATCTTCCGAAACAAGTAATTCATTTGCAATAAATTTATATTTTTGTTTCAGATACCACTTCAAGATACTGGAGGACACTGCACGAGAACATCAATGCTACAGTGGCAACATGTGTAAATGATGTTTCGCACCGACAACAAATTGCCTGGTGGGTGTTTTTAGTTGTTTCCTCTCATACAACAATAAAATAGGAGATAGGATCGTGACCTAGACAAGTATAAGTACTCTAATGTGTATTAGCCCAATTAAGACTGCGCAATTTTTAACTTGAAGTAAATTAACTAAAATCAAATTTAGTAATTAATTTTTTTTTTTAATAAATAAATAAATTTGAGTAATTGATTTTAAAGTTCTAATAGAGATTTCTAAGTCAGATTTGATTATTTCAGTTCTGGTGGCAACCGTTGATATGTGCGAGGCATCGTAGTTAGTATACGTATAATACCTATTGTTTGCATCAGTACCCCTCGTACCACTTATCATATAGTAATTCGGGGTCTTGTTTAATTGACTTATTTTCATAATTTAATTTAGAAAAAATTTTGCAATGTATATATTTACATAATGCACTACAGATTTATATCATAAACAATAATAAATGAGAAAAATAGAAGCCAAAAATTATGGAATTGCAAATTGATAAATACGGAAGAAATTACCTTCAGTCCTACAAAGGATTGCACAATTCATACAACATGGATAATTTTGTTGTACAATGTATTTTTTAAATAAGAACAACAACAAAAAATATATTGATAACTACAAAAAGTTGAATTAGCAAATCAAATTAAGTTTGATCTTGAAAGGACAATTCGTAAAAAATCCTTCACTGTTGCCTGCGTCGAAACTTCGATGCGGGCGGGTTGAGACCATATTGGTACATCAAAAGTTTATGTACTCGGGGCACTCAATTGTTAAAGGATTTCATCTGGCGTCGTTAACCAAACGTGCACTACTGTCTTTCCAAATGATCCGGAGTTGGCAGAGAGGGCATTGGACGTAATTGAGACGCTGTTCACAATGTCATCTTCATCACAAGGACATTTGTGGTGGAATATTTTACAAACAAATACGATTCGATGAGCAGTTAATGAAATGACTGGAAAGGTTAAAAGATAAGAAAGGGAAAACATAAAATTCGTTTACATTTACCTGTCCAGAGCTAAAGTAGTTTCACAATTAAGTGATTTTCTTGAAAGCCCAGTAATGTTTCTACAAGCATTGTCACTTACAGAGATGCCTGCCCTAACAAAGATGTAATTCACCTCATCTCCTAGAATGACAGCTGTACTTGCTGTCATTAAAATCAATGCACACCTTCTTCCACAAAGACAACTCGACTACCACCGTGAATCTTGCGATGAAGGTACATACGGCAACTTTGAAGAGCATCTTAGAGAATTACTCCAGTCACTGTTCATATACAAGGACAGCCAAATTTTGATGTTCTTATTTTAAATTTTTATTCTTTTAAGTGACAGTTGGTCTTAGTTACTATTGATCACAACGAGGAAGATACTTGCAGCTATTTTTTAAATATTTAATAAACCATTCTCTTTTTGATGTTATAACTTGCATAGTTACTAGTGCCAGAGAATGGATGGATCGTAGTTAGTGCATCTGTAATGCCTATTGCTTTCATCAGTACCCCTCATCCACTTATTATATGGTAATTCATGCTATGGTTTAATTCACATATTTTCATAATTCAATTACAAAAAATTTGCAATGTATATATTTATACAAAGCATTACAGATTTATATTCTAAACAAAAATATATGGGGTATAAATAGAAATCAAGAATTTTCGGTACCGCAAATTAATGAATACTGAAGAAAGTACATTCTACCAGACATGAAAGTGCAGAATTTATTGTTTGAATCTTGTATGATGTGCAATGTATTTATTTAAAGTAAATAATAAAAACAATACAAGTTATTTTAACAAAGTGGAATAAACAAATCAATTAATTTAAGTTTTGAATGAACAATTCAAAAATCATTCATTGCTGTCTGCGTCGAAACTTGATGCGGGCGGGTTGAGACGATTGGAGACTGAGTTTTATGATGGGAAGCACTTGGTCCCTCGAGTCCAGAGAGTGCAGACAGAAACTTCTCAGAATGTGACACACCAGGATTTTCACTTCCATCTCAGCAAAGACGCGTCCTGTGTAAAAAAGGAAAAAATATTTAAATAAACTGAAATAAGACGTGAATTGTGCTGTTTAGAAATAATCAGATTTATGGAGATGATCATCTTCACTGGAGAAGAATCAAGGGCGAGATTTTTTTCATTTTCTTTGAATCCTTGCAATCGCGAATCTTCATTACTTGCGTTGATTACATGAATATTTCAAATTACTGTAAATACAAATTACATTCTTTCAACATTAAATTACATGAACGTTACATTATTCGAAACACATTTTTTTTTATAATTCTACATGCATGTGGGAATAAAATTGCTGAAATTGGAGTCAAAAATTGAATGGAATTAGAAAATTGTTTATTGAATAGAAAAATTAGAAAATTGATTTTGTATATTAGATATTTCCATTTTGAGATCTGTCGTTAATCCAGTTTTGTGTATTTGTGTCTGCGAGTGTAATAACAGACAGTGTCGATAAACTTGGATTATGCGGAATTGACTTATGTAAAAATCGATACGTTAATTAATACAATGGAAATTATTGCTAAAATTAATTCAATTATATTAAAATATATTTTGACGGATTTTTTTGTTGATAAATTTATATCCAAATTCCTTCGAAATGAAAAATATTTTAAGTGGAAAATATTCATTTCATTGAAAATATACAACACGAAAGCGATACTTCAATTCATCTTCATACGAGTATAATTTGGGAATACGAGTTTAAGTTGGGAGTTCTTAGTTGGGGAAAATATTAGTTTTGAAAGATTAAATTTAAGAAAGAAGATTTTTAAAAATGCATGCTGCTATAGAAAGATTTAGTTCAAGTCTTGTACCAATGCAGTCTCTTGGTCCCACAGCAAAGGATGTACGCACACTCAGGAACATGCGCGCTGTTTTCCGGCAGAAATCGTTCAGGATCAAACTTTCTCTGGATCAGGAAAACGTCTTCATCTCGGTGCAGAAAGAAAGGGACACAATAACGGTTGTTCTCTTGGGTATTTTGTACCCACCTGGAAAATGCTCGTTATTTTAGTTTCTTAAATATAAATTATAAAATTAAAACAAATAAAATATTAAATTATAGAAATGTTAAAAATGAAATATTTTTGTAAAACTTTTAAATAACAATATTTATTTAAGTTTCCAGCAAACTTTTTTATATTGTTTAGGTCTATATTTATTTTGTGAAAATTTTAATACATAATAGCATATCAGAAGTTCAATTAATTTCAAAATGTTGTTTTTGTAAATTAGAGAATTACAGACATTTGTTATTAATTAATAATAATTTATATACATTAATTATTTATTAACAATAGGTGTTTATCGTTAGCTCATATACAAGAGAAGCAAGAAAAAAAGATCTAACAAATGCTGATGTCTTCAGAAGTTTTTCTGGCAATTGCACCTGCTGGAGGATAGAGTCGATTACTTTCCTGAAACAATGATTTTAAAAATTACACATGACATAGAATCTTTTAAGAACATTTTTGTAAACGATGCAATACAAATTTTTTAACAACTTTATGCAGTTGGATTTATTGAATATGACAACTCAATAATTGAATGAATATTATGTAACATTCCCTAAAATGATACAATAAAATTTGATGGAATGCTTGTATTAAATATATCCAAGAATCTTTTGCCAATTTAAAAAAAAAAAATTTCCAATTCAAGCAAAACTAATATAAGTTTAAATTATATAGTTAGAAACTCTAATAATGTTACCAAATTTCGCTGTATCAAGTATGTAAGCCAAAAATTATTTACTATATTTGTTTTTACAAAATATGAGGAAAATCACGACCTATTTCTTTTTAAAAGAAAAATATTGTTGCTAAGTTAAATAATTGCATAATTTTAATCAGATGGTTCACACAATTTTTGTTACCAATATTTAACGTCAACGTCCCTGGGTGATTAAGGATTTTCTTTTTAAACACTGTCACTGTTTAAACACTGTCATACACACATAGCAACACTTTTCAAACTTTTAGCAGTTCTTTTTTAGTACCCATCTTGTATAATCACTATTGCATCTTGTTATTGCTTCTTTTATCAATCATTTACTGCGTTTGTTTTCAAAGAATTCTTCTGCGTAGAGTTCACACAGTTCTTTATAACAGATGTTTCCAAAGTGTGACGGAAGGCGTAGGCTCACAATCACTTGCAAGCGCATGAAAAATCATCACGTGAGTGCGAGTTCCCTCATTTGTTGTTCTGTATGGTTTCAGAAGAAGTTGTGAAGATCAAAATCATAAATGCCTCGATTCTAAAATTAATGTGCATCAAGATTTATGAGATGCAAAGCCCTTTGCTTTGGAGACTACCTTTCAAGGTTCAAGAAAAATCTGCTCAAGAAGAAGGAAAATAATTGACTCGTGTGCATGCGCTTTAAAGCAGGTGCATCTATGAAGTTTATCTTTCAGACGCTTGTGTCTGTTTTCACGTCTAACTAGCACAGTGGGGGGATTCTGGCATAGTCTGTCAAATTCTGCGATTTTTAATTTATTCCTCTTTTGGAATGAAATCAATGATAGCGAAATGGCGATAGTTAGTTCAATTTATTCCCCTTACTTAAGTATTTATTTTTATAAACAACCTTGCTTTTTATTTCTCTGCATTATTACAATTTTTACTGCATTTAATTTCTTTTTTATTTGTAATGATTTGTTAAAACATGTTTCATAAAAATAAATTTAGTAATCACCATTTATAATCGTTTCACTTCAAGCTATTATTTTTTTCAAATTCTTTTTTATAATTCTGAATATGTTACATGCTAAAAAAAGTCATATGCCAATTCATTTTTTTTGCCTTCATCAATTGAAATTTTAGTCGGTTGAAGTTGATGGTCGAGCATATGGCTCTTCGTCTTCACGCTTTCTCTTTTTTTCTTTGAATTGTTTATACCTCTTCTAAACATTTCTTTCCGTTATAGGAATTCTCACCGAATGCCTTCTGCGGCATTCTATACGTTCTATATGTACACGAATATTCATTCCGCAAACAAAATTTAATTTCTTTGCTCAATTAACTCAGACCTTTCAAAATCGCTAAAATCACTTTTAGCGTCTTACAAAGCCAAGCGTAACTCAAACACTAATGAATATTTTGAAGTAAATTTCACACAGATATGAAGCACAGAGCCAACAACCTAAAAAAAGAAAAAAAATTGAAATACCAGATAATGGAAACACAATGGGTAGTATCATGTATCATTAATACTTCTATTGAAAGAAAAAAATATTCACAATGTTGTAGAACACGTAAAAGATATATAGTGACTGTTTAGTAAAATATATTTTTTTTATAAAATTGTAACAACCTACATATATAAGACTGAAACCCTAGAATTTCTGTCATTTTCAAAATAGAAATCAATATCTCAACTACAAACTCAAAATCATCGAGAAAAACCCATAAATTTTCGACCATGTTTGGAATTGATCTCACCTTTAGGACGCACTCCATGTATTTGAGTTTGTTCAGATCGGCGACCGAAAGAGGACCTTGCTGTCAGCTCCCAATACGCTGTCCAGCTCTTTGGTGTATCTTATCCTGTACCTCAGGGTACAGACCTATCAAGTATAGGGCCCACTTAACTGCAACCGCAGTGCTGTCATGACCCTACAAATCGGCATAGAAGATGTAATTCACAAATTTACAATAAAATTTGCTTTTAAATTATACATTTTTTATACAATTTGAACGTATGCTATTTTTCAGCTGCGATTGATGTCTTCTAATACTATAGTTATGCAAAACAAATTATAAGAATTTATCGTGAGAAAATTTGTTGCATAGGTAACCACCATAAAAATAAAGAAATAATAAACAGGGCAAAAAATTAATAGCTCTAAAAATAAACTTATTTGAACTAATAAGGAATTAATAATTAATATGCTCTAAATAGAATTAATGAATTGATTATAAAAATTTAATAGCTCTAATAAGGAAACACAAATTTGATTAAGATTTAAATTTCTGTACAGGAGAATTTGAAATTTTCAACCATCAGATTGTGATTGAAAATATTTCGACAGCTTGCTCTAATTTTTCAAGAGAAATTAAGATATTGACAAGTATCATATAAAATGCTTAATTTTTTGTTCACATCGTTACTGTCTTCTTTTTTTTTTTTTTCATGTAGTGTCAAATCTTGTCTTCCCTTACAAAAGGAAGATACTATTATGTTAACAAATAGACATACTTATGCGACGGTTTTTTGTGGATTCGTCTACATAAATATTTCCAAAACATTCGCGGTATGCAAATTTTAGCTATAATTTCCTCTCAAAATTAAGATTCCTGTTGCATAATTCCGGCACAATAGTTGTCAGTATATTAAATAAATTAATTGGGCATATATGATTTGGGAACGCATACATCAAATACATATGCCGCTCATAACAGATTTTAACTAGGCTAAAATGTCATTTGATTTTTGTAATTTGGAAATATTATTTTTATTTGGAAGTATCCCCTGCATTTAATCATTTATAAACAATGCTTCACAAAAATTGTCATATGTTTGCGATTCATTGTGATAATTTGTCGTTTCTTTTTGCTGTATACATGCTGATAAATGTATTTTTATTATTGAAGATTTATTTGAGTTTCAGAATCTTTCAAACTGTTTTAGTGATAAAATACAATACTTATATTTCGAATATAAAATACATATAAAGCATATAAAAAAAGAACGGCTGGAGATCATTTAAAATTATAAATAAAAAAATAAATAAACCTTTATAGAAAATATTCTTTCATCTAATTACTATTCTTAATTCAAGAATTGTTTCAAGAGAGATTAGGACGTATGGGTCTTGACAAAGATTCCTATCTAAAGATAAGTTTGGAGCACATGCCGTTAAACATCTTGTGACTTGTGTTTAAAGTCTGATGTTTTTAAAAGTTGGTGGTCCCTCACAATTTTTATAGCATCAATTGGTAAACGTTCTGGCAGCTCGTCTACAAAAACCACCAAGATAAACACACGAAAATTTTCTTGATTTCCTGGTATGTTCTACATAATTATAATTTACTTTGGCTGGATTTGAAAGAAGAGAGGAGACCCCGAGATGATATTCACCCTAAATATCAATTGTAATTGATACATTTGTTGTCTCACTCTGTTTACGTTTTATTTTTTTTAACACATTTTAGGTTAATATATGTTTGTGTTTAGATGAATATGTGTAGATGAGGAATTTACCGCCGAGATAAATGTGTCCACTTCTTGTCTGACCCCTTCCTCATCGAGCACTTGGTCCTCCATGTGCAGCTTCAAGAGGACATCCAACAGACATTTGGGTTTTCTGCTGTCGTCTCCCATTTCTCCCTTCATGTACCTCATTTTTTTCTTTTTATGATCTAGTTTAATACATAAAATATCTTGAATTAACAAAAAAATTTTCGTTATAGAAAAATAAATGAAATTATTATTTGAGTTGAGTCTATTAAAATTCTGAGTAGAATATCGGTCAAAGTCTACACAAGAACATATTACACATTCAACAAAAAAGAACTGTACTTAACATATAAAAAATGAATATATAAAGTATCTATTTAAAAAATAAAGATTATATAAAAGAATATAATCTGAAATCAGCTTCTTTTTATTCGTTAATATGATATCCGTCAGGTGCATATGATTAACCAAAAATGGATTTCCTCTAATGTGATTTCTTGTAAACTGTAAAGAACATGTTAATTATTATAAGGATAGAACATGGGTGTTCAAAATTATTACCCATATAGCCTTGTTTTTAGGAAGTGGCACAAAACGGAGATAATTAAAGAAATAAAAGGTAAATACTTCAATTTTAGAAAAAAAAAAAAAAAACTATATGTTCGGTGTATTAATGTTTTTTTTTTCGAAATTATGGATAAGAACTGTTCTCAATAATATTCAGAAGCAAAATATTATTCCTGTATTTATTCTGTTTTTGTTCTGTACATGAGATCCATAAATCTATCAGCTACCAATAATATCCGTCAGAGATAAATGTTTGATCATCTTAATTTTATGGACCTCCAATAACGTTCTATTATACCCTAAAATTGCTATGAGCACAGCAGTCTAGCAATGGGGAGATTCATGTGTAACTATGCAAAAAATGTCAGCTGTAGTCCTTGCTGCAAGGAATGGGGAAGCTTGACGGAAATTAAGATATATTATGTAAAAAGGCTGAAGTGGAAAATATGTTCCGTTTATTGATAAATTTACACGACAACTCCTTTCTTTCTTTTTAAAGTTGTGATACAATCCTTTAATGAATGTGCAATAACTTTATCCATATGTGTTACACATTCATTAAAGGGTTTTTAATTCTAGAGATTGTATATCTAAAAGATAACAAAATATATACGATATGGAAAACTTTTTAAAAGTATTTTCTTAGAAACTTTATTATAAAAATTCAAGAAACACATATATGTTACAAAACATACTAAATTATATTTATTTTGTAACGAAACAAACCGATTTTAGGCAATTTTCTAACATTCCTCGATAATTCCAACAGGCAGAATGCAAAAAATCCTATTTAATTATCGCATTAAGAATTTTGTAAAAATATAAAATTATTTAATTTTATTTAAAATAGTTTTTTTTAAAAGTTGAATTTTTGTAAGCAATATATATATATATATATATATATATATATATATATATATATATATATATATATATATATAAAATATATATATATATTTATGTGTCCTAATTAAGTTCTATTTAACTATCGTATTAAGAATTTTTGTGAAAAATGAATATAGAATTATTTTATTTTATTTTATAGTTTTTCTTAAAAAAGTATTGAATAAAATTGTTGTCTTACACGTCTAGAGAAATCGTGAATTGTTCTGATATGCTGCAAGAATTCTTTGTGTGAGTATTAGAACAGTGAAATATAAAGTCAGGCCATTGCCAAAATTTCCAAATTCTTGACATTGACACGTCTAGTAACCTTAAAAACACATAAAATACATATACTGCTTCAGTTATGTTTTTAAAAATACATATGCATTGTTTTTGTAACAAAACATATACATTGTTTTTGTAAAATACATATACATTGTTTTCGTAAAATACATATACTGCTTCAATTACGTTTTATAACATATACTGCTTCAATTACGTTTTATAACATATACTGCTTCAATTATGTTTTATAACATATACTGCTTCAATTATGTTTTATAACATATACTGCTTCAATTATGTTTTTATAACATATAATTATGTTTTATAACATATAGTGCTTCAATTATGTTTTGTAACATATACTGCTAATTAAAAATTTTTCATAAACATATCTTTTTTCCCTCAATCTCATCCACTTGCAAATATAAATGGCACTAGATTCTAAATTCCATATAAATCCTTTTCCATAATAAATATGAATTTAATTTTCCATGAATAATATCTACTTTTTTATATTAATTTCTCAGCAGAAATGTGTTAGATATGTAAGTCTTATCTGTCACTAAATTGTTTTTTTTTTTTACAAGTACAGGAACTGCTGAGGATATATGATGACATGTTTTTAAGGATTCTGCTTCAGTAATGTTTTTATCTACAACAGCAGAAAGAAATGTTAGTTGAGAGTGAAAAATATCATAAAAATGCAATTGGAAAAAGGGTAATTTGAACATGCAAAAACATATTGAATATGTGATTGAAATTTAATTAATTAACAAAAAGATAAATAAAATGAATCTGAGATTTTTCATGTTAAATATTGATGTGTTAAAACAAAATAATGAATGCATTTAATTTAGAAAATATGTTAAACGCAATGAGAGAAAACTGTCAACAATATCCTCACTTTAAAAATGGGAGGAATGTAAGAGTTTCCAATGTAAAATGTTTCGAAATAACTGCTTGAATTCAACTGAATAACATATCTGATTTTCGTAATACAACTACGGAATGGGCATACCTGTGAAGAGATGACACATATTCCTCGGCTTCACTCTGCAGAGCTCCTATTTTTACACCGAAAATGCATTCTAAAAAGAACGCTTGAATGAACATATGGTTTGGCCTGAGCAAAATTTACATTCATGAAATTTACCTGTGAAAAATTTATCTCCTCTCATTAGTGGTAGAGTGGGAGATCTTAGTGGCAAGTACCCTTTACATTCGTAATTACAATAGCAAATTTTATTATTAACATGTAGTGCTGCAAGTTTCTTGAAATTTAAGAAGTTTTTATTACATTCATGATTTCAATATAATTTAATATCCTATCTACTACAAAGTAGATTTGTATTGTTAGAGCTGCCATTTCTCAACATGTATTGTATTGCCGCGAAGTTAGTTAGTTAATCTAGATTTTTGTTATGAAATCTAGTGAAAACATTAGATTTTTTTGTCCTATGAATGTGGGATCCCTTATTGTGTTTTGTACATTTTGCACATTTAGTTAAACGCAGCGTTTCTAGACATTTATATTATTTCACTCTCTTACTGTTCTTCAAAAGTTTGATTATTTTTTTTCCTATCTGTACACACATTCCTTTCATTAACAGTATAAAAGATACGTAAATTGCATTTACCTATATTCATATACTATATTTATATTTTATTTCATTACCAGCATTTACATCGTAAGTTTTTATATTCTGGAGATACTTTTTTATTAAACTTTTTCACCTGTTTTCATGCAATGGACGAGATCTCAAACAAGATCATATCAAATTTGCTTTCACCATATCATATTTGATTAGAAACTGACATTTACCTTTGTTTGATAATTTTAATTTTTAATTTAAGAATTTCGCTATATGTAGCACTGATCTATAAACCACATTTCGTCCAAATAGGCGAAAGTGTCTTAGCGTTGTAACATTAATATTTCTAACAATATAATATTATAATACAGATAAATTGGATAAAAGTACAAAAGCAAAAAATTGCAATCGTATAGTTGATAAACTTGAATGGTGCGTGCAAAAACTGCAAACATTTAAGTGATTTGTGTTAAATTTATCAATAGCAATTACACAATGATATAAAATTAATTAATGCATTGATTGAAATTTTGCATCATAAAATTTAAAAAAAATTGAACGTCGTTTTGCTTTTCATGCTACAATATTATTCAAACCTCACCACACACTATATCCAAAGAGCACAGAGATAAGGGGTTTTCAACGCACGTGGATTCTTTGTCCGTTCCCTCGTGCAGAAAGCTCTACCAATTTCTGCGCATGCTCGTTGAAGACAGTAAGGTATCCTTTGAGCATGCTGCTCTGGAAACAAGGAGCGAGCAGCTTCCTTCGCTCTTTCCACTGGGAACTGTCACTGCAAAGTGCAATGAAATAAAATTCATTTTCGTGATGTAATTTCATACTTAATTTTTAAATATAATCAACTATAAGTAATAATTTAAGTATATTTTAATTAAATTAATTTTAAATATAATGATCTAGCAATATATATGAATATAATGATCTAGCAATAATTTAAATATAATGATCTAGCAATATATATAAATATAATGGTCTAGCAATAATTTAAATAGAATGATCTAGCAATAATTTAAATATAATAATCTAGCAATGATAAACACACATTTTTGATGAATTTGACTTAACTGTATATTTAGAATACAAATTACTCTGTTACTACGGACTATTTTAATTAACTCAGTGAAGAAGCTTCAGCAAAAATTAAAAAGATTTTATGGAAGCAATTTTTTAAATATTTCTTTTTATATTATAAAAATAAATAAATAGATATAATAATAAAAATTAATTAATCGAGTTATAGTCAGTTATAAGGATGTAAATGTTAAAGTTAGAAAATACAATTTCAAAATATTAACACATTTTTAACACAGTATTCTTTTCTTTATTTAAGAGATATAATCCAGATCATAAAAATTTACGTACAAAAAAACCCCCAACCATTAGATATTCAAATCTAATATATAACCTCAGATAGTTTTGAAATTTAAAAATATTATTATATATTGTATACACCGAGAGAAAACTATTTAATTCAAAAAAGATGAAATAAAACAAGAAAAGTGCCTTACTTAATTAGCAATATGTAAAAATTATTTTCAAATTATCAAATAGGGAACAAGCAATTGCATGACTTTTTAACTTAATTTCATTGAATTTTACTTTACTGTATTTCAATTGTGCAACATTTATTTTTTATTTAATGAATTAACTCACCATGTAAAAATACCATTCCCAAGATATGGTTTAAAGAAATCATAAAAAATCACTTTTTTCGATTATTCTTTTTTTCTTTCAACAGTTCCTGAAGATTAAAAAAAAAAATTATAAAACAAATTAAGTTTTGATTTCCAAGAAATGTATTATTTTTCTTAAGTAAATGTTTTTTACATTAACAAATTTTTTTTACATATATCTAAATAAACCTAACTTTATTTAGAAATAGACAAAAAAAAATTTAAAATTTGCATTTCATTTGATAAAATGAATGCCAAATTCATTGAAAATTAATTTATTTTATTAAAATTATAATATTAAATTGAATAAAAACTTAACAACCAAAAAAACTTATTCAAATGAAAATCACGCTATCGTAATTGAATAACTCCTTTTTTTTTACAAAAGTAAAAGCCTCAAACTTCAGTTACTTAATTTAAACTTTCTTATATTTATTACTGTACTTTTAAGGGAAGGAGAGTTAATGCTTAAGGATACATTATTTAAATTATAATAATATAAATGTACCTCGTATATATCTCACTCTAATGCCACATAAAAAATAATGCAGCTCAGTTCATTTCGCGTAATTTTTTAAAAATAAGCTCTTTTCAAATAAAAATAAAACATACTTTTACTGCTTCTGCTTTATGTATAATTACCCATCTGACACCACACAACCAGTGTAAATAACGGATATTGTTTAAATTTTTTTTCGACTTTTCTTTGAAATACTTCATTATATCTGAAAAGAGGTATATTTTTTAAATGTAGTAAAAATAAAAAAATACATAAATTTTTACAATTGCATGCATTTTAGCTTTCTAATTTTAAAAGTTTTATTTTTAATAGGTGCTTTTCCAAAATAAAACTTTTTTAACAATAAAAAGATCAGTTTCAAAATACAAAGTTTGTTAGTACAATTTCCGACCATTAATTGATGTCAAACAATAATAAATACCTAAAAAAACCCAGGTGCGCCATTTTCCATGTCCTCCCTCCCATTAAAAACTGATTCGATTATCCACGACCAGGACGTCCAATCAAGAACTAAAAATGCATTTTAAAAATTCGCTGATGCCAATGGACCTTTGTTCAGATTTTAAAATGACCTGATAGGAGGTGCCTGGTACCAGAGATTTATGAAACTGCATGAATCAATTGTCATGACAAGAAACTGCAGCATTTGCAGAGATCACTACAGCATGATCATTTGTTGTTTATGAATTTTATTAGCTGGTTATGGTTTTTAAAGAGAAACCGCTTTTGCTCAGAACACTCTGTTCATGATACGTTATGCATATTTGAAGTACAATCTGACCAATCTGATATCACACAACCAATGTGAAAATAACGGATACTGTTTATTTATTTTATTTTTTTAAAATTTTTTTTTTTTAAATACTTCATTATAACTGAAAAGAGATATATTTAATTAAATGCAACAATAAATAAAAAATACACGAAGTTTTATAATTGCATGTGTTTTAACTTCTAATTTTAAAAGTTTTATTTTTAGTTTGTACCTTTAGAAAAGACTTTAAAAATTGAAAAAAAAAAATGCAGTTTCATAATGCAAACTTTGCTAAACAAGTTTTTTGACCTTACTTAAATCCAACACATCTATTCACTTTTTAATTACTGTTAAAAATAACCAATACTTAAAAAAAAAAAAATTGTTTTAAAAAGTTAAACAAAATAAATTCATTAACATTGTCTCGACATAAATTCATTAACATTGTCAGAAAATGCTAAAAATTGAATGTAATGGATAATAATGGATTGTTACAATTATATTTTGAATTTAACACATTTTGAATGATTTTGCGTCATTAAATTAATGTTCAATATACAGGTAACAGGCAGTTATTCTGATGGTATATCTTCTAAAATGTATTTCTCGTATAAAATATAGATTAAAATTTAAAAATTGAAACAATTTCTAAAATTTTATCCAAAATAATGTTTTGCAAAAATCTACTTGAATGGTAAAGTTATTATTTCTTTGAAAAATATTTAAAAATAAAAAGATAAATTGATATATTCATTATTGGGTTTCATTTTTTAAAAAAGCTATTAGTGATGGGCAGTTAAATACAATGAGGTTTCAATGAGGAGCTTTAAATTTTTGAAGCGTGTTCCAATAAATCGTAAGCCGAATCGTAATGCGGGGTAGAAAGGAAAAAACCTTGTTTTTATAATGAATTTGCGTATGGAAATATATAATTTAAGCTTTCATGGCTGATGAATATCCGAGATTGAAATTATTTAATTACAAATTATCCATGCTTGTATAGTAGGTGTTCAAGAATGTGGCCACGAAAACCACAAAGAAGACTCAACAACACTTTACAATGGCTAACTCACCCACAGCACACCATCTTCAGAGTCTGTTCATATTTGGTTTCAATATTGAAGCAGGTGGCTATAGTAGATCCTGGTCAATGTGAATCATTTTCCATGGGCACCCCACTGAAGGCTGATTCGATTAGGCACACCCGTGACGTCCAAGCAAAAACTAAAGATGCCTTTTTAAAAAATCATTGATTCCAATGGACTTCAGACCAAATTTTAAAATGAACTGCTAGGAAATGCCTGGTACCAACGATTTATGAAAACTGCATGAATCAATTGCCATAAAACGCAGAGCCATTTGCAGCCATTTTGTCATTTGCAGAGACCACTACAGCATGCTTATTTGTTGTTTAGGATTTTTATAGTTTATTATGGGTTTGACAGAAAACGCGTTTACTCAGAACACTCTATTAATTATACATTATGCATATTCGGTGAACAAGGAAGATGGAACATCATTTGCCAATTATTCCTTTGCATTGAGAGACATTTGAACAAGAAACGAACTTGTTTACAATTATTTCTTCATCATAAATATAATTGCGGTGTGATATTGTAATCGGACGAGTAAATTGGTAGTAAAATGAGAGTAAAAGACGATAAATTAATTAGGAAAGGGAACTAAAAAAACTTCATTAACTTTTTATTTTGTTTTTTACCTATTACTGGGTAAAACTTTTAAATTCGTTTACATTTACTTTTTTGAGCAGTTTCCCAAATAAAATGATATTCTTCAAGAATTAGTAATATATTTACATGAAAGGTTACTTTACAGAGATGCAAGGCGTTCTTCTTTCCAGATGTAACGAACAAGATGGAATCCATCGCATCTACCAACACCTGGAAGACGTTGTGCTTGTTGTCAGGAACGAATTGGCTGTACTTTTTCTCCATAGAGTCAATATGGTCAACACCGCAATGATTGCGATGAACGCATAAACAACCACTTCGAAGAACATGTTGCAGAATTACTCCAGTGAACGTTCTGACGTGGTAAAATAATTCATTATATATTGTTTTTTCTAACTATTCTTCTTCTATAATTTATCTTATATACGCCTCCGCTTAGAGACATTAGCAAGTATTTTCCTTACGTACTTGATGTGATCAAAAACATTCCTGTAATTACATTTATAGTTTTACAATAACTATTTTTAAATTATTTTTTTCTTTAAATATGTTTCAACTTTGATAATTCTTCCTTATAAAAATACAATTCAAAACGTTTATCTTTTTTATGCTTATCTCATTTTGATACGATATAAAATTTCCTCTTACTACACAATGTTAATAGGGATTTTTTATGTATATGTGTTTTGGAATAATATTGAGTTTTCCTTACATTTATATTCAAAACGAGGGTATAATAAATTCATTTACGTAATAAGGGACAGGTTTGAAAAAGCAAAAAAAAAAAAAAAAACAAAACACACGTTACGATTAACCAAAATATACATTCGCGCAAATGACATGCGTGACTTGTATTTCTGATGAATATTTGTGTAACATGTTTGGAGTAAAGCTTAAATCCAAGATCTAATTGCCATTTTTTTTTTTTAAAGTAACATTTCATACATTTCAACAAATGTATGTATCATAACATCATTTAATAATAATAAGTAACTTAATAATTAGTAATAAGTAACTTGTAGGGATTCATTTAATTAATGACAACAATTAATTTTTTTTCCTTGTAAAATGTTATTTTATTCTAATGTATAAAAGTGAACTAGGTAAATCATTGAAATATATCACAATACTAATGTACCCACACAAATAATAAAAAAAAAATCAAACGCAGTGTGTATCGCTTGAGCTTGTATGTTCGTTACCTTACCTTATAAACATATTACGCTATCACACACAACATTCTTACGTTTGCAATCTTAAACTTATTTTATGAACAAGTCACAGAAAACGACGAATAGAATAAACAGAGAGCATACTTTGAATCGTCGAGGTGGCAGATCTAGTATTGAATATTTAAACAAAATTGGTAACCTAAAATGTCCAGAAATCAAATAGTAGCAAAATAAGAAGTGTCTATAGCAGTTTTGTAACGGAATTCTGGTTGTTTGTGAATTCAGGGCTTATTAGTATTTCACTAATATTTTATTGTTTTTTGGAGAATTCAGACTTCAAGATCTTTCCTCCCAAAGGAGCTGGGAGGAAAGCTCTCCCATGAGAGATTATCGCCTAACGGAGCTCTCTTCCGATACTCTGAAAATTATCTCCTTTTCCCCAAAATTTGGAACAGCAGCTTTGGCAGTATATTCTCTGTAGTCGTTCTTGTTTCAATGCTGAACTGGAGAAAATCGACAATCACCTAGGTGGCACAGTATTTCCGTGAAAGTGGCTGGATTAATCAATTTTTCCGTGGACATCACACTGAAAGTTAAATCCATCACAAACTATCCTCAGCAAGTTTTGATGTTCTTATTTCTTGATGTTCTCTCTTAAGTGATAGATGGTCTTACTATTTTCCCTAATGTTGAAGATTTGTTTTGAAACTATTATATTCTAATATTATTTTTTTAACATATAGCTATTAGTTACTATAGAACATCTCGCAGAGTTGAATAATAGCTATATGTTAACTCACCTTTTTAAATGGTAATATTTTTTTCCGGGGATAATTATTCTTTAATAATTCTTCCTTATCCAGTTTCCTCAGGTAAACAACTGAAAACAATTTTGTTTTTGCAAATATATTAATACAAATTTTGCATCTCCTGAAATAAAAATAATCTTTCCTCCCATTGGTCTACAATGTCGGGGATTTTTCTTGCAATTAGATTGAATTTTCCTTATATTTTCAACGACAACAAAGGAATAACATTTTTTTTTTTATGTTCTCAAACAATATGGTACACATTTGAAAAAAAAGAGTAAAAGCCCGTTACGGAATAAATCATTAACGAAGTATTTAAGTACACTATCGATAAAGTTGTTAATAAGCTACTAGCAATAAAATTCACACTCAAAGAAACTGAGTAACACGAGTGTGTTTACATATTTCTTAAAATGGACAATGTACTGTATGGCCAGATAGGACAACGATACAACAAATGATGAATAATTGGAAAAAAAAAAGAAAGATTTAAAGATATTTTACTTTAATTTAATTACATAAACATTTACTGGCATTGCATATAACTTAGTATATCCTCCGAAAACAAGTGATTAATTTGCAAAAATTAGGTTTCTGTTTCAGGTACCACTTCAGATAGTGGTGGACACTGCACGAGAACATCAATGCTACTGTGGCAACATGTGTAAATGATATATTGCATCGACAACTAAATTGACTGGAGGGTGTTTTAGTTGTGCTCTCTCCTGTAACATTAAAATAAGAGATTGTATTTTAATTCGGGGTCTTGTTTAATTAACTTATTTTCATAATTCAATCAGAAAAAAAAAAATTGCAATGTATATATTTATTTAATGTACTACAGATTTATATCATGAACAATAATAAATGAAAAGTACATAGCACTCAAGAAATTTTGGAACTACAAATTAATGAATAACGAAGAAATTATCTTCAGCCCAACAAAGGATTGCACAATTTATACAGCATGGATCATTTTGTTGTACAATGTATTTCTTAACTAAAGAACAACAACAAAATTTATTGGTAGACCAACTACAAAAAGTTGAATGAGGAAATCAATTAATTTGGATATTGAATGGACAATTTAAAATCATTCACTGCTGTCTGCGTCGAAACTTGATGCGGGCGGGTTGAGACGATTGGAGAGTGATTTTGATGATGGGAAGCACTTGGTCCCTCGAGTCCAGAGAGAGAAGGGAGAAGTTTCTCAGAATGTGACACACCAGGATTTTCACTTCTATCTCAGCAAAGGTGTTTCCTGTGCAAAGAAGAAAATTATATTTTTAAAGAAAACGAAATAAAGCTTAACTTTTAGCATGCTGTTTAGAAAAACAAAAATCCTATTTAGATGAATCTATCAATCGGAGTAAAAAGGAGAACGAGGAATTTTTTTTTATTATTATTATGTAGTTTATTTCCTTACAATTGCGAATCCTCATTACCTGCTACGCAGTGATTACATGAAGGTTTCGAAATACTGTAAATAAAAATTCTGGCAGTTTGCCATCAAAACACATGAATGTGACATTATTTGAAACTTATTTTTATCTATAATTCTGCCTGCTTGTGTGAATAATATTTCTATTTAATTAGAAAATGTTTATTGATTTGAAAATTAATTACAAATGTTGTGATTGGCCGTTAGTCCGGTTTTGTGTATGTGCTGAGTGTGTAATAATTGTCAGTAACTTCAGATGACTTATGTAAAGATTTATGTTTAAATTAATACATTGGAAGTTATTACTAAAATTAAATAAATTATATGAAAAGTATATTTTGTTAGGTTTTTTTTGTAAAATTATATTGACGCTCATTCGAAAATTAAAAGTTAAACACTTGTGTGTTGAAAAATATTTCAAGTGAAAAACAATCATTACACTGAAACATCCAACGAGAAAGCAATATTTACGAGAATAAACACTTGTATTCATCTTTATATGATGTATTGTTAGTTTGTGAAAAAGTTATTTCAATTGCTATTGTGTAATTTTAATTCAGTAAATGATATTGTTTTTATTCTTCTCTGCCAAATTTGTTAATCTCGTCAATAACACATTTCTGTGGTTTTCAGTTTTTATGCGTATGTGTTGAAGAAAATCTACCCACATACGTGAAAAACTATTTGCAACCAAGAAATTTTGAGAACTTTTGTAACTTTTGACTGTTTAACAAAAAATTAAATTGAAAAAAAAAACTTACGTGCACTTTTGAACTAATTACAATTATCTACTGTAATTAAAAAAACTTTTATTTCAATTTAAGAATTGATATTGTGTTAGCATATATCAGACAAAGTGTTAGATTTTCATGTTCAGATTCAAATGTATGCACTCATATCATTGATGAAAAATTAGATCTGGAATCATTCACAAAGAAACAATACAAGCAATTGATTAACATAGCACAAGAACATAAGAACAACATATTCGATGAAACATTTGTGTTTGATTCCTATTGATGTAGAATAGATTAGAGTCGTAGACTACAGATAAAAGTATGGGTTATTTATAATATGAACTTACATTTTTTTATATTACACTATTTTCTTTCAAAATTTATTGAAGGATAAATTACTATTTAATACTTATTTTAGTAATTAAAAATAAAGTATATTTTAAGGATATATTTAATTGAATTCTGAAAAATGAAACAAAATTAAATGTTTCTATATTTGTAGTACATAAATAATTTTGTACAAAAATAAATATAACAAAGTGATTAATTTCCGTAAATCTTCCGTAGAAAGATTTAGTTCAAGCTTTTACCAATGCAGTTTCTGGGACCCGCAGCAAAAGGAATGTACCCACAGTCAGGAATATGCGTGATGTTTTCCGGTAGAAATCGTTCCGGATCAAATTTTTCTGGATCGGGAAAAACGTCTTCGTCTCTGTGCACCAAGAAAGGTGACACAATAACGGTTGTTTTCTTAGGTATTGTGTGGCCACCTGGAAAATGCTCAATATTTTACAGGTTGTTAAAGATAAACTATAAATTAAAAAAATAAAGTAGTAAGTTATAGAAATTTTAATAAAGGAACTATTTTTGTAATTTTTTAAATAACAAAATTTAATTAAATTTTCAGCAAATGATTTTCACATTTTGTGCTTTTATTTACCTTTGTGAAAGTTTTAAGACATAATAGCATATCTTAAATCAGAATTGCAATTAATGTCAAAATATTTTTTTGTGAAAGGATGCCTTATATTTACTTATATTATAGAAGAGAAGTAAGAGAAAACAAGTAATATATTAAAAAATTTTAAATCATTTTCTACTTTTTTTTTCACAATATTGCAGAAAATCCTTTATAAATAATCTTCATTCATTTTTTTGAAGTTTATCTGGCGCCATCTATTATTATATACATACAACTTAAATCTTAAAAGCTGAAATTAATTAATTAAATTTAAGTATTGAATTAATATTTGAAAAAAATTGTATTAACATTCAGTGTCATCCACTACAAGTTCAAAAAAAAATGTATTTGAACTTGAGTGGATTAATAAAAAAGTATTTTAATAACAATTGAAAATTTAAACAAGATATATAGTAAGAGTGTGAGCTAATAGAAGGAATTGAAAAAAAAAAGAACTTACAGATGCTGATTTCTTCAGAAGTTTTTCTGGCAAATAAAGCTGCTGGAGGATAGAGTCTATAACATTCCTGAAACAATGATTTAAAAAAATTATCGATGACACAGAGACATTTAAAAGTGTCTGCAATGCAATGAAATTCTTTTAAAAATTGTATGCATTTCGATTCATTGAATAGGACAGCTGAATGATTGGAATGAACTATTATTTAACATTGCCTAAAATGATACTTTAAAATACGATGAAAAACTTATATTAAACGTATCCAAGTATTTCTTTGCTAAAATTTTTTTAAACTTTTTTTTTATGCAATTCAAACAAAATAAATTTAGTTTTTAAATTATATTTATAGAAACAGTTGTAAATGGCTTTGAAACTTAAGGATGACACAGAAGCATTTAAAGACATTTTTTATGCAATGCAATGCAATTGTTTTAACCATTTTATGCATTTCGATAAATTGTAGTAATTCGAAATCTCTTTTAAAAATCAATTTTAATCAATATCTCTCTCTCGAAATCAATTTTATGTAATTCGTAATCTCACCTCACTTATCAGATCATATATACTTTTCTTACCAATTCTTTATACAATTACCGTTGCTTATTACCTACACTTATGACCAATACGTCTCTTTGTGATTTGAGATTCTCTTTAAACATTGTTGTCTAATAATCCGATTTGGAAACCATTTACCGCTTCTTTTTACAAGTCGCATTACAAGCAATCACAAGACACAGCAATGATTAATGATTTTGTATAATCATTGCTGTGTCTTGTGATTGCTTGTAATGCGACTTGTATCGATCATTTACTGCATTAGTTTTCAAAGAATTATTTTGCTTAGATTTCACACAGTTCTTTACGGAATAGGTCTTCAAAATGTGATATGACGTAGACTTATGATCCCTTTCTAGCGAATGTTAAATAATCGCGTGTGCCTGGTCTCAGAAGAATTAAGGAAGATCAAAATTATAAATGCTTCTGTTCTAAAATTCATGAGCCTGAACACTTATGGGATGCAAAGCCCCTTGCTCTTGGAGAATACATCTAAATCATAAAGAAAAAAAAAACCTGCTCAAGAAGTAGGAAAAAAATCCTTGTGCTTATACGCTTTATAGCAGGTCCATTTAAGAAGTTGAGTTTCACGACGCTAGTGTCTGCTTCCACGTCCAAGTCGCACAGTGGAGGATTCTCCTGTGCGAGTCGTCTACTTTTTTTCGAGAAAAATTAGTGATCACAAAATGGAGATAACTAGTTCAATTTATTCTTTTACTCAAGGACTTATTTTTATAAGCAACCTTGCTTTTCGTTACCTTGCAACCTTTGCTTATTTTTGTTTGGAGCATATGTATCCATGCTTCCTTCTTTTGTATTTATTCCCTTACTTAAATAATTTAAACTAACTTGTTTTATTTTTATAAACAACCGCTATGCATTGTTGTTGTTTTAACGGCATTTAATTTAATTTTATTGATAATGATTTCTTAAAACATATTTCATAAAAAATTTCTAATAATCGCCCTTTATAATCCTTTAGTTCCCACAAATTAAAACTTTTTTTTTTTCTTCTAATTCTTATAATAATTTGAATATATTGCAAGCTTCCGAAAAGGTCATATGTTAATTAATTCTTTTTGCCTTTATCAATCCAAATTTTAGAACTTCGTTATGTCTGTATCCACTGGTAAACATTAAACACAGCGTTGTAAGTGTTACCTCAAGGATGCACAGAAATATACCTTGGGAAAGACCGAAAAAGTAGTCTCCCGACTACAGCATTTTCACGAATTTTAATAATTTTACTCTACAACATTTTCAATCTTTTACCAAAAGGTTCAATTGTTAAAATATCCTCGAAGAAACCACAAATTTCAGATTATTCTGATTTTGTGTCTACTTTTAGAGCGCTAAAATTGAGTAACAGTTTTGATACTAATAATTAATATATTGTGGTGAAATGCATAATATTTTACGAAATCTTATCTTATTCTTATATACAGATATCAATATAAATACGTAATTTTTAAACAACGTTGAAAAACAAGTATTATTCAAGCTAGCCATTTAAAACAAATTATTCGATTTAATGATAACTTTTTTTTTTTTAGAACCCTCCCTTGAGGATTGTTGCTTTATGTCAGATAAAAACATCACACCATTGTGAAACACTTCATAATATTTGAATAAAAATATGCGTAAATAATTCACGGGAAAAAATATCTTCAGAGGCTAAAATGTATCCCCTTGACAGCAAACAACGTTGCTAGGAGTGCAGATATTATTGCTCATAATTTAAGGAAACAATTATTTAAAAATATTATCCGGCGCGGATAATTTGCTATATCCATAAATGAAAGTATAGATGCCGCTGAATGATATATATAAAATATTTCTTATAATCTCCTGTACCACACAGATTTGTGTCTTCAAAGAAAAGGTGAAATTTTAATAAAGCCTGAAAATCCAGCTGTATTTCAAAAGAAAACCGAGATGTGGAGGGTTACATCACAAAAGGGTTGTTAAGGAAAAATTCCATCATTCAGATATTTTCATCCCAAAATGAAATCAATATGAACAAATTAATTAATATATATATATATATATATATATATATATAAAATATATATATATATATATATATATATATATATATATATATATATATATAAAAAATTGGAGAGTTGGGATTGGAATTTTAGCAATTTACAGATATTTCAAGTGTTCAATGGGTCATGAACCCATTTACTAAAAATATAAAAAAAGGATCATTTTTCAATTGCAGGTCACCACACACACAGAGACACACAAGCATATATATAAATATATGTAAATATATATATATTCTATATATATATATTATATGTGACACATCGATTAATTATTTAGTTTTTACAATGCAGAAGACCAAAGACGGTTGAAGACCACTTCATCAGAGAGCAAATCTAGAATTTCTGTTCCATTAAACCAAATTTTAAACATTGTAACTTATTTTATGCTGACATGAATTCGCCATTTACAGCTCATATAAAATTTAAGAAAGCTGACGGAAACACAATAAGTAAAATCATGTTTACCGGATTAATACTTTTATTGAAAACAAAAATATATTGACAATGTTGTAGAAAACGTAAAAGATATACGGTGACTGTTTAGTAAAATATTTTTTTTATAAAACCGTAACAACCTAAATATATTAGACTAAAACCCAAGATTTTCTGTCATTTTTGAAATAGAAACAAAGACTTCAAGAACAAACTCGAGATATTCGAGAAAACCTCATCCATTTTCGACTCGGTTTGGAATTGGATCTCACCTTTAGTACGCACTCCAGGTATTTGAATTCATTCAGATCGGCGACCGAAAGAGGACCCTTGCTGTCAGCTCCCTGGACACTGTCCAGCTCTTGATGTATCTTCTCCTGTACCTCAGGGTACAGACCTATCAAGTACAACGCCCACTTAACTGCAACAGCAACGGTTTCGTGACCCTACAAATTGGCATAGAAGATGTAATTCACAAATTTGAAATAAAAATCTGCGTATATATTTTTTGGCATTTGACTATTTAAAATAACTGTAGTCTAATATCTGTGTAGTCCTTTTCGCCTTCCATCAACACTCGGGGATTATGTTGGTCTAAAAAACCAGCTCTGAAGTTATATCCAGATGATTTTCATTTGTTCCGAAACAACTTTTATATAATTTTTACTTACACCATTTTTATCCGTTACTGATGTCTCATAATACTATTGTAACAAACGTTAGGCTATAATTATATAAAAATATAATAATATATCGTGATTAATTTAAGTTCTTAAAAAAAACCATCATAAAAATTAAAAAAAAAAAACTAATAGTGAACGGGAGACATACAATAATAACATGAGAAAATAAATTTAAAGGGGAAAGCAAAATTGATTAAAATTTAAATTTATTTACAGGGGAAATTGAAATTTTGAACCATCGGATTGTGATTGAAAAATGTTTCTAGAGCTTGTCTATTTTTACAAGAAAAATTAAGAAATTGACAATTGCCATATAAAATGATTAGATTACAAATATATTTCATTTATTGTTTACTTCGTTGCTATCTGCATTTTGGTGTGTGAAATATTGTCTTTTCAGAAGTTTCAGAAGTTCACCATTTACTTTTTAAACATCCACTTATTAATCTCTCAGAGTTCTAAATGAAACTACACCCTATTGACGCAAACAATCTTATGTTTTATTTATAAAACAATCTTGACGTTTTTCTGTGAATTCATCTGCATAAGTACTTCCAAAATAATCGTTGTATGCATTGGTATACTAAAATTTCCATTTAGAAATTAAGATTCCTGTGGTATAATTCCTTTATTATAGATGGGGATTAATAATTAATAAATTAATGTGGCATAAATGTTTCGGGAATTTATACATAAAATAAACATGCCACTCATTACAGATGTAAATTAACTTGAAATATTATTTGGAATTTGAAAGTATCTCCTTCATTTCAAAATTTATAAATAGTATTTTCCTAAAATTGCCATACGTTTGATATACATTGTCATTTCATTAATTGTGATAATTTGTTTTTACTCCTTTTTGCAGCCTTCACGATCAAAAATAAATATAGTTTCATTATTTAAGATTTAATTGAGTTTCATATGTTCTGTAAAATTATAATATATTTTGCCTAGATTTGAGGAGAGGAGAAGTGAAGATTCCCCAGAATCTTAAATAGCAATTGCAATTAAAACGAATGTTCTCCCACTCTGTTTATGGTTTCTTTACTTGAACACATTTTAGGTTAATATGTGTTTGTTTGAGTTTAGAAGGATATATGTTGATGAGGAAGTTACCGCCGAGATAAATGTGTCCACTTCTTGTCTGACCCCTTCCTCGTCGAGCAATTTGTCCTCTATGTGCAGCTTCAAGAGGACATCCAACAGACATTTGGGTTTTCTGCTATCGTCTCCCGTTTCTCCGTCCATGTACAACTGCTTTCGCTTTTTATGATCTAATTTTATACATAAAATATCTTGAATTAACAAACAAAAATATTCCTTTTAGAAAAATAAATACAATTAAAATTTGAGTTGAGTTGTCTATTATAATTCTGAGTAGAATAGTGGTAAAAGTCTACGCGGAAACATATTGCATTCAATGAAAAGAACTGTATTTAACATATAAAACAAAGAATATTCTGCAATCTGCTTCTTTTATTCATTTATATGAGCTTTGAAAGAGTTATATTAGTCCATATTACAATTATGCTTCAACTTTCTTTCAATTCTTGCAGCACAACGATTAAGTTTTTTTTGTAGGTTTATATATGAATGAAAAAAATTATTCTTGACAACCGCTCAATGTTGAACATTGAATTTATCAGACACAAAATATATATTTTTTTCAATGATTTTGCACAAAATAAGATAATATGTATCTTTATGGGCATAATTATTTTTAATAATATTTCCTTCGAAACATTTTTACAAAAATTCAAGAAACACATATATGCTGTAAAACATACAAAATTATATTTATTTTGTAACGAAACAAACTGATTTTATGTGTTTTACATTCATTCCTCTGTAAGTTCAACAGGCAAAATGCAAAAATCCTATTTAAATATCGCATTATTAATTAAATATTTTTTGTGAAAAAATACATATAATTATTTAATTTTATGTATTATAGTTTTTTAATGAATGTTGAAAGAAATTGTCGTCTTACACTTCTAGAGAATCCGTGAGCTATTCCGAGATGCGGCAAAATTTGTCTGTAAGTATTTGAACAGTGGAATATAAAGTCAGGCCATTGCCAAAATTTCCAAATTCTTGACATTCCCACGTCTAATAACCTTAAAAGAAACAAAAAAAATACATCTACTGCTTGTTTTAAAACTTTCATCATAAACATATCATTTCACTCAATCTCATTCACTTGCATATATAAATGACACTATATCCTAAATTGTATGTAAATACATTTTTCCATAATAAATATGAATTTGATTATCCATGAATAATATTTATTTAATATAATAATTTCTCAGCAAGAATGTGTTAGATTTCTAAACAGTATATGTCACTAGATTGTTATTTATTTACAAGTACAGAAACTGTTAATGATATATGAGGACATATTTTTAAGTATTCTGCTTAAATTATGTTTTAAAATACAGCACCAGAAAGGAATCTAAGTTGAGGGTGAAAAAAACATAAAAAAGGCAATTGAAAGAAGAGTATTTTGAGCTTGCTAAAACATATTGAATATGCGATTGTACTTTAAATAATCAATAAAATATTAACAAAATTAAACTATGAGTTTTTTCATGTTGAACGTTGGTAAGTTAAAAATAAAAAAAAGCATTGTATTTAATAAAGAAAAATGTTAAAAGAAATGAAAGAAAGAGGTGAAGACACTATCAGCAATATCCTGACATTAACTATGAGAGAAATGTATGAACTTCCTATATAAAATATTTTTGAAAGTAACTGCTTGAATTAAACAGAATAATATAAGTGGTCATTCTAGTACAACAACGGAATGGGCATACCAATGAAAAGTTGTCACATATTCCTCGCCTTCATTCTGCAGAGCTCCTATTTTTACACCCAAAATGGATTCTGAAAACGAAACCTTGAATGAATATATAGTTTGTCCAGAGTAAATACTACGTTCGAACAATCTACATGTGAAAAATTTATTCCACCAGGTAAATATTTATTTTTTGCAATTTAAAATAAAGACTTTAGAAAATACAATTTGCATGCTTTCTCATAAAACATAAATTTGCTCATTTTCTTATATTCACAAGCGATAATTTAATATATATTGTAAGGGAGATAGCTACCATATAATGAGGCTTCACATTATACAACTCAAACTTCAGTGTTTCTTTAAAAATTACTGTCATTAATGTTAGAGCGGGAAGATTTACGTGTCAATCAGTGTCTTTCAAATGAAGCGATCACCGTCACCACCACAAATTTCACTTTACATTCAAAATTACAATAGCAAATTTTATTGTTAACAGGTAGTGCTGCAAGTTTCTTAAAATAAACTAAAGAAGTGTTCATTACAAAAATTATTTCAAGATAATTTAATACCATATTTATTACAAAGAAGATTGATTTTAATTTTCAAGGGGAAGTGCCAAGGCAAAGCAAAAAGGGTAGGGCAAAAAGAGATGGATTAATGAAGTGTAAAAGGATCTGAAGAACCTACAGATCACAAATCGGAAACCCCAAAACTCGAGACAGTGGACTATAGATTCGTATTGTTAGGGAGTTGATGGTCCAACATGTACTGCCGGAAATTTAGCTAGTTAGTTAGATTTATTGTAGATATGATCGAATCGTGGCTCAGTGGAAACGTACGCAATTGGTGAGCATTACTGCTGATGTTCAATCCACTGGAGGATTTGTAGATACTGTTTTAAGAAACGAAGTGACTCTATAGCGCTTATGATGTTTCGCATCTTTTCCTCGTTAGTAGAACTACCCTGTATGTGTTTTCCGGATTTTCTTTCATAAGTTATGAAGGGGAGATAGATTCACACGAATGTCCACCCTTAAGGCAGCACCCTCCTGCTTCAGCGACACGGAGAGACTTCTACCTACGGTTGCTCCATCACAAAAGAAGCTGTCACTTTCCTTCTATTTGGGAGTAGACTATTCATGGGATATCCGTTCTTAACTATAGGAAACTGATGATTAGACACAAAGACATGACACACACTTTGCAGGTATAAAAAACACAAATTTATTAAACATATTAACATGTTAATTTGTATATTTTTGAAATAACAGGGCGTAACTATTTATCGCATGAATAAATTATCTATTATTCATGCGATTGTGTTCTGCTTTTCTTTAAGACCTCACAGTTGAACAGTTCTGTTTGATAACAACAGGTAAATGTTCCAGCAATAATTTACATCTTTGCGCATTAAATTGAAAAAATAATGTTATATTTCTTAATTATTTAAAAAATTACATTCACTTAATCTATAGAAGATATTTAATCGCGTAAAATTGAATAAAAAAGGAGAAAAGTGCTTTAGTTTAGTTTTTGTAGAAATGTCAGTTTTGTTCTGCGGTTAAACTTGTTTAGTTATTTTTCGTAGAAACCGAGAAGAACCTTAAGAAAATGTTAACCCTATAATGTATACATATATAGAATTAGTGCTGTAACATTAATACACTCATGTCCATAAATTATGGATAATTCAGAATCACACAGAAATAGAACTCTAAAATAAAAATTTCACCTGTAGAATTATCACACACATCTTGAAGAAGAATATGCAAATTACAGGAAACCACCAGATGGTGCGGATAGTACGTCACAATGACGAGAGTGTAAGAGAGGGGTATATAAGAATGGTGGCAAAGAAGTAAAATTGTTCACAAGGCTTTAAAGCCTTTCAGTGCAAGTTATAGCACAAAAAGTTATGGCATAAAGGAAGCATTTGGATGATTTATTACGTGGTAGAATTATTGGACGACTGGAATGTGGACGTACCCAGCTGGAAGTATCCGAGGAACTTGGAATCGCCCAGAGTGTCATCTCCAGGCTTTGACAACGATTCCAAGATGATGTTAATGTGAGTAGATGTTACAGCACAGGTCGCCCCCGAGTTACAACGCCGAATGAGGACCGGTATTTAGCAGTTACTGCCAAAAGAAACAGACGAAGCACAGCATCAGACCTGTCTCGTCAGCTCTCTTTCAACTACCGGTACGACCGTTTAAAGGCAGACCGTGTACAGATGCTTAGGGCATTGGGCATTGTGGACACCGCAACAGTGGTCTTGTGTGATGTTTTCCGACGAGTCCAGGTTTAGTTTGCAGTCTGATTCTCGCCGGACTTTCATATGGAGAGCGACAGGTACCCGTTACCACCAAGAGAACACCATTGAACGACACCGTTACGGTGGTGCAGGATGGCTCGTTTGGGGAGGAATTATTCTTGGTTCCAGAACTGACCTGCATGTTCAGAGTGTAACGATGACAGGCCACATCTATCGGGATGTCATTCTGGAACAACATGTACGTTTGTTTCGGGGCGCCGTGGGTGCTGAATTTCTGTTTATGGATGACAACGCCCGTCCTCACCATGCAAACATTGTAGACGAATACCTTCAATTGGAGGATATCACCCGTATGGATTGGCCTGCATACTCATGAATACATACTCATGAATACAGCATACTCATGATTGGCCAGTATACTTGAATCAATAGAGCATGTGTGGGATATGCTTGACCAACAAATTGTAGCCCGTCAACCCCCTGCCACCTGTCAAATCGGAACTTCGGAGGGCATTGCTTGATGAGTGGTGTAATATTCCCCAAGATCAGATTGATAATTTGATACTCAGCATGCCTAGGCATTGTAAGGCCTGTATTGCATCGTCCGGGAGATATACTCCATATTAAGCATCATACTAAATATGTTATACCGTTTTTTGTAAATAGGTTCTTTTTTGAAATTTGCTCCAGGGAGTAAAAATCGCAATTTTTATTAATTATGTCAAACATATAGCATCTTTTTTGCTCTTTACCTTTTGTTTAATAAATAGACTTTACAAATAAGTCAAATTTGTTTTGCTTCTGTCTCTTTCTTTGCCTGAACTTCATTATCCTTAATTTATGGACATGAGTGTATTTCGATACTTCTTATTTGAAATGTTTGTTATAAATTGATTATACGTACGTTATTTGACACTACTGAAATAGAAGGTGGCAACGAATTTGAATTAATTGCCACGAATAGTACAGGAATCTTTCTCAGAGTTCTTCTTGAAATAATTTTCATCGTTCGCTATGTTATCCTGGTGCCGACAGAAGCTTCATGTGAAGGGGCTATTTAAATTTTCTCTGTATAGTTCCAAATTTCGTATATGTACTATAAGAATTTTCAGCTTCAAATGCAGCAGGATGTACTATAAGCATGCAACGAAACGGCTGTCACTCACTTAGTAGTGGACTGTGTGTAGTTAGACCGAGGTTTTCTGAGACACCTTCTGTCCACGTTTGTCAACAATCATAAACAGAAGATATCCTTGTTATTAGCGTGTAGTGTAAATTTATCGTTTCGTACTCGTATTACTTGGCCTCATTCAAACTCAGAAAAATGTTGATACTGCGTTTTTTATCTCCTAAAAGATGTTCTAGACTCATATCCAGCTCTCCAATCTGGAAAATAAGTACTTTTTTTCAAAATTATTACGAATTACTTATTATCAATTTTATGAATACATGTGTGCTATTAGCGCCATTGTATCTAACCCTAGTCTACTTCTGTAAACACGTTTTTATTTTTCGTTTATCTAGCAAAACTTTTGGTATTGGAAATCTTGGAGGTCTTCCTTCCGGACTTCGGTTTTATTCATGTATGTCTTTTTCTCCACTTTTGGCATCAAACATGTAAAATGGACATATTCCTGCTAAAATTTTCTACATTTTTCGAAGATAAAATACACCTTCTTGGAGCCCTATTATACGTCCTCATTCAAACTCAGTAAGCTGCTAATACTGGGTACTTTGACCTCTTTAAAATATTTTTGACGGACATTTAGCATACAACACCTAATCCGGAAGATATGTAATGTTTACGAAGAGACTGACTTTACTAATTTAAGTAAATGTGATTTCCATGTGTATAGGGACACTCTAGCGTCACTGTTATTCGTCTGGCCTAATATTTTAAAAGGCATCATCTTTCAGACGTATAAATACATCTTCTAAATACCGTTTATCTAGTACAACTCCTTCTTAGTGTTGAATTTTGTTTTCCTCCAGTGTATTTTTAATAGAGGTAAAAGAACTACAAAATATGCAAAAGCATTAAAATTGTGGATCGAATATTAGATAAATTTGCATGGCGTGAATAAAAACAGCAAACATTTAATTGATTTGTGTTAAATTTGTCATTATCCATTGCACAATAATATAAAATTAATTAATGTAATAATATAAAAATTCAAATTTTTCATTAAAAAATTTAAAACAAATACAACATTGTTTTATATTCCATGCTATCGCATTATTCACATTTGATATTCTGCATCATTTAACTCACCGCCCACTATATCCAAAGAACACAGAGATAAGGGTCTTTCAAAGCACGTGAATTCTTTGTGGGTTTCCTCGTGCAGAAACTCGACCAATTTCTGCGCATGCTCGTTGAAGACATTGATGTATCTTTTGAGCATGCTGTTTTGGAAACCAGCAGCGAGCATCTTCCTTCGCCCTTTCCATTGGGAACTGTCACTGTAAAATGCAATGAAATATATTTTTCATGAGGTTAATACAAATTCAATTTTTAAATATAATCAAGATAAATAAATTTTAATTATAATGATTTTTAAAATTATTTGGTAAAATATAGGATAAATACACATTTTGATGAATTTGACTTAACTGTATATTTAGAATTCAAATTACTTTGTTACTGCAGGATATTTTAATTAATTCTCTAAAGAAACATTAGCAGTAATTAAACTATTTCACTAAAGCAATTCTTTCAATATTTCTCAGATTTTATAAAATAAAGTAATATATTAATAAAAGTATATTGATCGATTCATACTCAGATATTAGTATATAAATGTTAAGGTTAAAAATTTCAAAAAAAAAATTAATTTAGAATTATTAACATAGTTTTAACACAGTTTTCTTTTTATTTATAAGATATAATTCAAACCTTCAAAATTTATCGTAAAGAAAAATCAAACATTAGACTGTTCAAATCAAATAAATAACTCAGATCCTTTTTGAAACTTAACTTACACAGCAAGAAAATTATTTTGTTTAAGAAGATGAAACAAACAAGAAAAGTAGGATATTCAAGGAGTAATATGTAAAAATTATTTTAAATTATCAATTGCATACAATTGCACAGCTTTTACCTTTATTTGATGAATAACTCACCATGTTAAAAGACCAGTTCCAAGATACGCTTTAAAAGAAATTATAAAAATCACTTTTTTTCAATTATTTTTTTTTCTTTCAGAAATTCCTAAAAATTAAAAAAATATTTTATACAACAAATTAAATTTTTGATTTCTATGAAATGATTTATTTCTTACATATACATTATATCTTTCTTATTCATAATACATTAATAAAGTTATTTTAACTATATCTAAATAAATTTAACTTTCTTTATTAAGAATTATTTTAAAAAATTAAAAAAAGTGCAACTGCTATGCAAACTGCAATGATAATAATAAACCTGTAATAGATTAATGAACAAAAGTAATTTATTTTTAACAAAATTATGATATAAAATTAAAGAAAAAAACATGACAGCAAAAAAATTGAATTAATTATAAGAACGCTATCGTAATTAAATAACTCCATCTTTGCAAACGTATAAATCTCCTTATTCAAGTACTTATTTTAAAATTTTTTATAGTTACCACTATATTTTTAAGCGAAAGATAGTAAATCCTTAAAAATGCATTATTTAAATAATAATAATATATTTTATACTTTTAAACCACATAAAAATTAAGACAATTCAGTTCATTTCGCTTAATTTTTTTTTTAAAATAGGCTCTTTGCAAATAGAAGTAAACATACTTTTACTGCTTCTGCTTTATGTATGATTATCACTTGGAGACCACACAACCAATATGTAAATAACGGATACTGTTTAAATTTTTTTGACTTTTCACAGAAATACTTCACTATATCTGAAACGAGACACTTTAATTAAATGTAATAACAAAAAAAAAAATACATAAACCTTCAGAGTTGCATGCAATTTAACTTCTAATTTTAAATTTTTTTATTTAATTTGTTCTTTTAAAAATAACAAAAGAGCAGTTTCATAGCACAAAGTTTATTAGCACATCTATCCGACGATTTTGCACTTTTTAATTGATGTTATAAAATAATAAAAGCTTTAAAAAATAAATATTTTTAAAAAAGTACTTAATAAAGTACTTTTTAAAAAAAGTACTGAAATATTTCACTATATCTGAAAAGAGATATAAAATTAAATGTATATTAATTAAATGTAATAACAAATAAAACTGTATGAACTTTTACAGTTAAACGCCTTTTAACTTCTAATTCTAAAAGTTTTATTTTTAATTTGTACTTAAAAATACTTTTTAAAAAAATTAAACGCATGCAGTGTTATAATACAAACTTTGTTAAAAAAACATTTTCGAGTATTTTCAACTTTTTAACTGGTGTTAAAAAATGAAAAAAAAATTAAAAAGATTAAATTGTTTTAAAAAGGCAAACAATATAAATTCATTAACATTGTCTTCATTATTAATACAGAAATTGTTAAAATGGATTGAAATAGATAAGAATTGATTTGCACAATTGCATTTTGTATTGTAACTCATTTTGAATGATTTTTGCACCACTAAATTAATGTTCAATATATTGATAATTATTATTCAAACAGTTATTCTGAGGTTCCATCTTTTCAAATGTATTTCTCTTATAAAATATTGATTGAAATTTTATCCAAAATATTGTTTTTAAAAAATATATTTGAATGATAACAAAATTATTTCTTTGAAAAAAATACCTAAAAATATAAAAAGACAAATTGATATGTTTATTAATATGTTTCATGTATTTATATAAGGTGCATTAGGTGCATTATATGGTCAATTAAATACAATGAGGTTTCAATGAATAGACATTCAATTTATGCAGCGTGTTTTAATAATATTAACCAAATCGTAAAGAAAATGTTTTTTTTTTTTAATTTTTGATAATGAATATGTGTTTTTAAAATATTGTATTTCAACTTTCATGGCTGAGTAATATTCGGCATTGAAATTAATTAATTACTAATTTGTTAGTCTGAATGAAATAAATAAATCAGATCGTTTTGAAACTTAAAAAAAGTTTTACACCGCGAGAAAAATATTTTATTCAAAAGATGAAACAAACAAGAAAAGTGCAGTATTTAAGGAGTAATACTTTAAAAATTATTTTTAAAAGTTGTAATTGTAATGAATTAGAACAAATTAAAATTGTTTAAACAGCCATGCTTTTATAGAATGTGTTCCAGAATACGAATATGGAAAACACAAAAGAAGACTCAACACATTATGACATCTAACTGTCGCACAGCATAATATCTTTAGAATCCGTGGAAAGTTGATTTCAATATTGAAGTACGTAGTGAACTGTATATATAAACAATCACCTAGAGGCTATTTTAGTTCCTGGTCAATGTGAATCATTTTTGCATAGGCACCCCATTCAAAGCAGATTCGATTAGGCATGCCTGTGACATCCAAGAAAAAACTAAAAATGCATATTAAAAAAATTCAATCATACCAATGGACCTCAGACCAGATTTTAAAATGATCTGCTAGAGTTGCCTGGTACCAAAGATTTATGGAACAGCATGAATCAATTGCTATAAAAAGAAACAGCAGCACTTGTAGAGATCACTATAGCACGCTCATTTGTTGTTTATGGCTAATTTTAGCTGGTTATGTGTTTTACAGAGAAACCGTTTTACTCAGAACACTCTGTTAATTATACATTATGCATATTTGGAGAACAAGGAAGACGAAACATCATTTACCAATTATTCCTTTGCATCGAGAGACCTTTAAACGAGACAATATTTACAATTCTTTCTTCACCACAAATATAATCGTGGATGGATATTGTAATCGGACCAGTAAAATTTCAGTAAAATAAGATAAGTTAATTAGGAAAGTAAACTAAAAACTTTATAGCCATTGTATTTTTGTTTTTTCACATATTACTCTTTTAAAAATGAGTAAAACTTATATATTTCGTTCACATGTTACATTCAGTAGTTTCCCAAATAAAATGATTATCTTCAAGTAATAGTAATGTATTTACATGAATGCTTACTTACAGAGATGCAAGGCGTTCTTCTTTCCAGATGTAACGAACAAGATGGAATCCATCGCATCTACCAACACCTGGAAGACGCTGTGCTTGTTGTCAGGAACGAATTGGCAGTACTTTTTCTCCATAGAGTCAATATGGTCAACACCGCAATGATTGCGATGAACGCATAAACAACCACTTCGAAGAACATGTTGCAGAATTACTCCAGTGAACGTTCTGACGTGGTAAAATAATTCAATATATATTGTTTTTTCTAACTATTCTTCTTCTATAATTTATCTTATATACGACTCCGCTTAGAGACATTAGCAAGTATTTTCCTTACGTACTTGATGTTATCAAAAACATTCCTGTAATTACATTTATAGTTTTACAATAACTATTTTTAAATTATTAATATCTTTAAGGATCTTTTTACCTTGATACTTAACTAGTTTCCTTAGAAATACAACTAACTATATTATCACTTAATTTTTTTATGTTTATCTTATTAAAAATACGGTTTAATATTTCCTCTTATTATACGATGCTCACAGGATTTTGTCTATGTGGATTTTGAAATAATATTGTGTTTTCCTTATATTTATAGTCAAAACGAGGGTATAATAAATTTATTTAAGCAACAGGGAACATGTTGGGAAATAGAAAAAAAAATTAAGAAATAAAATTAAATTAAATTTAAAAAAACACGTTATTATTAGCCAATATATAATATACTCGAGCAAGTGACGCGCGTGACTTGTATCTTTTTCTGACGAAACTTTCTGTAGCATATACGATGTGTATCAATGTAATGTGTAGCATGTGCAATGTGTAGCATATTTGGAGTTAAGCTTACATCAGAAATCGAATTGCTACTTTTTTAATGTAACATTTAAAACGCTATAAATTTCGTAAAGTCATAGTTCCTGCTTATAATTTGAGTAATGTTATATAGAATTACATTTCCACAAATGTATGTACAGTAACAACATTTAATATAAGTAACTTGTAGAGATTTATTTAAATAATGATAACAATTCATTTTTTTCCTTATAAAATGTTATTTTATTCTATTGGATAAAAATAAACTTGGCAATTTACAGAAATATATCACAATAATAATGTGCTCATGCGAATAATAAAAAAAAAAAAATCAAATGCAATGTGTATCACTTGAACTTGTATGTTCTTACCTAACCTTATTAGTATATTACGTTATACAGAATCGTATACTTATTTTATGAACAAGTCACGGAAAAACGACGTATAGAATAAATGGAGAGCATACTTTGATTCGTCGAGATGGCAGATCTAGCTTTGGAAACTTGTGCAAAATTGTTAACATAAAAATTTCCTGATAGCAAATAGTAGGAAATAGTAGTGCTTGGTCATTCTAAGGGAAGAATTGTTGGAAAACTAGTTTTGATCTATCTTTTAGGAATATTAAAATAATAATAATAATAATATGGCCGAGTCAGATGGTCTAGCCAGGTGTTTTGAGTTTCTTCTTTTCTTTCCAAAAAAAATTACTTCTGTGTTACTTACAACAACAACGATCCATAATCTAACGCATGAAAATTAATTTTTCTAATCAACACAACAATGTCTTAATATCATTTCACAAAAAATGCACCTGAAATAATACATGTTTTAATATCATCGAAATAACTTTCGAAAAATTAAAATTATCATAGCTTTCGAAAAAAAAAATTGTCAAACTTTTGGAAAAAATAACAGATAATAAACAGCTATGTGGCAATGTAACAGTTTTCCAACTAAGTTAGATCAATATTTTCCTACTGAAATGCAAATGCTAAGGAGTCACTAGTTTTAATATTATACACTTTCGAATTAATTTTAAATAAAAAATAGTATTAAATGTTTAAATGAAATTACTTTTACAGGAAATTTTAGGAAATTGAATGTTCAAAAAATAAGGGATACGTATTTATAAGTACATTTTATTATATAGGAGATGGCAAAAGTAGGATGAATCCATAAACGTTTCGAATTAATATTGGCACTTATAAATATTTATTTCTTAGTGCAGCTTTACAACTTCCCCACACTTTCTGAAAAAAAAATTCTAATCATCTACATCTTCCGTTAACACTTAAATTCACTCAAATTTTTAAAACATAAAGTAAAAAAATATCTAGCAGTTTTTTCTATAAATTTCCCATAGCTTTATGGTAAAGTGTAAAGAAAATTACCGTCTACAATTTGCAAATCATGTTGAATGGGTTACATATGCTTCTTTGCTTATTAGTAACTGTTTATACAGTGTTGGGAACATTGCATTAGTGGAAGAATAGAGCGGAATATCACCTTTCTGCATTTCAAAAGTAAATAAGCTCGGCTCTAATCCTGAGAAGGAAACAAAGTTGAATGATTTATAGGACAGGGTTCACTTGTCTTCCGAAAATTCCTTTCGATGGTCAAGAAGGGAAGGCATCTGTGCTTCTCTGAGAACACATGCTAATCTCCTTTTCAGATATTGCCCCTCACTTTTTTGGAAGATTGTTCTTTCAAATTTGTATTGAAAAAAGGGGGCAATTTTTAACTCTGTTGTTGATTTCGAGGTAATACGGAAGTGGTTTTCACATATGCCACTCTGTTTGAGAATGATTTTGAAAGCCCGGCATTAAAAAGAACATTACATCACGGCATACTTTTTACAAATGAACGATTTCAAGAGAAATGAAATCGAAACTTGAGATAATAGATAATTAGTAGATAGTTATTAACAGATAGTCGTGTTTTTTGTGAAATATGGGTGAAAAAAAAAAGAACTTTATGATATTTAAGAAAAATTTTCCTTTTGAAATTTCTAATATTTATGGATTAAAAAATACGTTAAAGAATAATTCATAAGAATATATCGATTTTTCCATTAATGGAAAATAAAGTTACACCCCTCAAAATACTCTATTCAAATTAAGTATTCATCATTGTCTTTCAGGAATATTGGTTTGTAAAACAATTTACAAAGAAACTACGAATTTTCTTTTCACACAGTTCATTATATTATTTAAGTCTTTTCTTAGGAATTCGTTGAAAATTTAAAATAATCATTGAAAGAGAAAAACAGCATCATCACTTTAAACGCATTTATTCATTAACTGAATTGAAAACTCGTGAGTTGTCGTAATAGTGTTCCTCATAGCTATAATAATAATAATAACATTACCTTTTTTTATTATATTAACTACATTTTAAATAAGTTTTCCCTGTGTAGTTAATAAAAAGAAAGGAATGCAATTGTTTATTTACCATTGATTGTTCTCGATATTTTATTTGATTTCCCTATTTCGAAATTCAAATACAATGCTCAAACAAGATTTTTATTATTATCTTTGGCAAAATTGTTTTTAAATATATATAATTTAGATTTCTGACGTTGAAATTTTATTCATAACTTATTTTTTAACTTTGAACATTTCGTAAAACAGTTTAGCATTTGGAATTAAATCTGTATATAGCAGCATGACTTTAATAATGACAGTAAGATGAATGTTATAAGAATTCTACATCCAATCGACGAAGAAACAGCTATCAGACATTCTCACATCCAAGATAGTGTCACCAGTGCTCTAAGCACATCCAATTTAGACATTTCTTGTATGAGAGAAAGGTGCAAAGTGAAGAAATTATAGCGAAGCAGTTTTCAATTGAGCTTCAACTCCTAGATCTGTTCTCTAAGCCATTGTTGAGTCCAAGACTTTTAAATTCTTTTTAAATTTTGACCAGGACACTTAAAAATTTAAAGTGAAAATTTGACTAAACTTGAATAAAAATATACCTTTCACCATTTGAAAATTAAGATTTTCATTTATTTTACTTAAGTGGCAACAGATCATAATACTACAACTTTAACTTGTGAGTTGTTTAGTTCTTCAAAAAGCAGCTTTTTACGTTTGATGTGCCACATGTTGTAAGTGTTTGCATCCATTAAAAATATGTCCATTTATTTGCGTTTTTGTTCAGATATATTCTGCTTTCGAATGTTAACAGACCCACAGAGCATACTATTAACATTAATTCCTAAAGTATGTCTTACTTTAATAATAATATGTCTTAAATGTTGCAATTGTATGGATTTAAATTTTATATTAATTTCTTAGTTGTTTGGTGAAATAAAATTTAGAATCACGTACAATTACAAACCTGTACATAAATATTTAATTAACAAAAAAGTTTCCTTTATGTTAATTAATGTCCATGACTACCACATTGTTTCATTTGTGTATACTGTTTTAAATGATTTTTTTTTAATTATAACGAGTTGATATCCTCTATAGGATTAAAGTTGTTTCTACTTTGGTCTTTTTGCGAATCGTTGTTTGCTTTTGAATTGCTTATCTTTTGAGATATTTTAAAATTCTTTATATTTGACATATAAAAAAAGAAATTCATGCATTTAGTACAAAGTAAATGAAGGAACTTTTTACGATTTATTACATCTATATAATAAAATTTTCATTTTATACGTATTTAAAAGAAATGCAGGGTGACAGAATATTTTTGCAATTCGTTATACACTGAAGTGACAAAAGTCATGGGATAGCAATATGCAAATTTCAGATGGCAGTAGCATCACGTAGAACAGGTATAAATGCGCAGTGCTTTCGCAGAGCTTTCATTTCTGTTCAAGTTATTCATGTGAAGAGGTTTTGATGTGATGATGACCGCACGACGGGAATTAACAGACTTTGAACGCGGAATGTTAGTTGGAGCCAGACGCATGGGTCATGCCATTTCGAAATCGTTAGGGAATTCAACATTCCCAGATCCACTGTGTCAAGAGTGTGCCGAGAGTATGAAATTTCAGGCATAACATCCCACCATGGACAGCGCAGTGGTCGACCGCCTGCACTTAACGACCGAGACCGGCGACGTCTGCAAAGAGTCGTAAATTCTAACAGACAAGCAACACTGCATCAAATAACCGCAGAAATCAATGTGGGACGTACAAAGGGAATTGTCTGTTAGAACTGTGCGGAGAAATTTGGCTTTCTTGGGCTATTCCAGCAGAAGGCCGACTAGAGTGCCTTTACTGACAGAACGACATCGCTTGCAGCGACTCTCGTGGCACGTGAGCATATCGGTTGGTCCCTAGATGAATGGAAAACCGTGGCCTGGTCCGATGAGTCACGATTTCAGTTGGTAAGAGCTGATGGTAGGGTTCGAGTGTGGCGCAGACCCCACGAAGCCATGGACCCAAACTGTCAGCAAGGCACTGTTCAAGCTGGTGGTGGCTCCGTAATGGTGTGGGCTGTTTTTCTTGGCATGGACTTGGTCCTCTGTTTGACTGGACCGAACATTGACTGAAAATGCTTATGTTCAGCTACTTGGAGATCACTTGCAGCCATTCATGGACTTCATGTACCCAAACAACGATGGGATTTTTATGGATGACAATGCGCCATGTCACCGGCCACAACTGTTCGCGATTGGTTTGAAGAACATTCTGGACAATTCCAACGAATGATCTGGCCACCTAGATCGCCCGACATGAATCCCATCGAGCATTTATGGGACATCATCGAGAGGTCTGTTCGTGCCCAAAATCCTGCACCATCAACGCTTTCACAATTATGGACGTCTATCGAGACAGCGTGGCTCAATATTCCTGCAGAAGACTTCAACGACTTGTTGAGTCCATGCCACGTCGAGTTGCTGCACTTCGCCGGGCGAAAGGAGCGCCGACACGATATTAAGAGTAATCCCATGACTTTGTCACTTCAGTGTATATACATGTGTTTACATCTGATTTTGAAAATAGTTAATAAATTTCCAAGTGTTTCTAAAGAAATTAATTATATAAAAAAATGTTCATATAATAATGAAATCATTAATTATTTATTAGTATTGTATATGTTTACAAGACCAATGAATAATGTTCATTATATTGGACATCTCAAAGAGATTAATTTCCCTGAAAACTGCATTTGTGTTTTTGTAATCTGTAAGAAGTTTTAATTATCTGTCTTTTTTAATTATGCTTTATATCCGCATTGATGAAAATTGGTTAAAAGTGTAGTCCTCCAAAAAGATTCTTTGAATTCCATAATCAAAACTTGTATATAAAACAAATATTAGAACCAAAAGGGCAAATTGTTTTGATAATTTTCACTATTTATGAGTTTTTAAAACTGTGATTAACTAAACTTAACCACTAGCATATTAATAAACATAGCTTGAGGTAATAAATTTTGAAATATATTTAATGAAGGAAACAAATTTAAAAAAAAAAAAAAATCATATTTTAATGTCTTTACAGGGTTTTTGGTTTATATTAATTTTGACATCTTTTGTACAATCATTGTAGGAATGTAATTTTATTAAAAATATTAAACCTTTTATTATAGACAAATGATTTTTACATTTTTGATTTACATTAAATTTCAATAGATATGTTGATAAATATTATGAAATATATTTTATATATTATATTTTTGGTTATATTCATTTCTTATGCTTGATGTATAAGATAGTGCAATGACAAATAACTGAATATATTTTATATATAAAGTAATAAATATTAAAAAAAATTACTATTTTTCTAGGCTCTTTGGAGTAAAAAAAATAAAAAAACTTCCATTCATTTCAGATATTATAGAATGAGAGTGTATAATGAATTAAAAAGAAAAATGGACTATAACAATTTCAAAACAATTGTTTAATCTTTAGTTACTCATATATTTGAAATCATAAAATATTTTAATGAATAAAAATATAATTAGTTATCATCAACTGAAGAACAGCATGTCACAAGGCAGTAAAATTAATGTACCGTTCAAAACCAAAAATAATGTGAACACAAAACTAATTATGGAATAAGGACAAGAGGAAAGAAGCTTCTGCCACAGAATACAGGTTACAATACTAAATTTTTAAAATTAATTCACTTTAATTAATCACCTTTATTATACAGATTTTAAATGATGCATCATGGCGTAAAAATGTGAAATTTGCAAAGAAACTTGATTTTAATATCTTAGAAAATGATTTCTACTCACCTATATTGATACATCATTCCGGTATATAACTTTGTTTTTATTGCATAAATTTCATACTAATATAAAATTTCAATTGATTTATTGATAATATTTAGCAAATATTCTAGTATTAACTTGATTTAGCATTAATTTTTTTGACATAGAATCCACCTTATGTTACGTTATGACTTTTCATTTGAAATCTATCTCTAAGATTTTTATTCTTTTGAGAATTCATGCTTCCCTGAAAGAAGCTACGAGGAAAACTCTCCCATGAGAATTCTTTCTGAGAGATTTCCTCCCTAACAGAGCTTTTTTCCGATATTTTGAAATATTTGAAATTTCAGATATTTCCGATACTTTTCCTATAAAAGTTGGAGCAGCTTTGGAAGATTGCTCTCTGTAATCGTTCTTGCTTCAATGCTGAATTGTAACCGACAATCACTTAGGTTGCACAGTATTTAGCTGGGTCCATTCATTTTCCCGTGGACATCACACTGAATATCAAATCCATCAGAAACTGTCCCAATAAGATGTAATCCGCTGCATTTCCCAGCACATTGAAGACGCTGTACTTGTTGTTTGAAACAATCGGTTGTACAACTTTATCCACTAAGACAACTCGACTAGCACCATGAAACTTGCGATGAATACACAAATGGCAACTTCGAAGAGCATGTTACATAATTACTCTAGTCAATGTTCGTAAATAAATACAGCAAGGTTAGATGTACTTATTTCTAATTTTTCCTTTTAAGTGATTGATGGTCTTAGTTACTATTTTCCCTTACGTTGTAAAATATTTTTTTGAAACTAATTACATTAAATATTTGTTCAAACATTGTCACTTTATGTTATCAGAAAAAACTCGCATAGTTGCATTAATAGTTATATGCTAACTATCTATTAAATGGCAATATTTTTCCGGGATAATTTATGTTTAATAATTCTTCCTTATCCGATTTCCTTAGATAAACAACAAAACCTTTTTGTTTTTGCAAATACTATTAAAAAATTTGCATCTCGTTAAATAAAAATGATTTTCCCTCCTATTTGCATACAATGCCGGGGATTTTTCTTGCAATTAGATTGAATTTTCTTTATATTTTTAACGACAACTAGGGAATAACATTTTTTATTTAATTTCTCAAACTATATGGAACATTTGAAAAAAAAAAGAATAATAGCCCGTTACGAACTAAAGTATTAACGAAATATTTAAATACACTATTGATAAAAGTATTAAGGAGCTAATAGCTTTAAAATATGAACTCAAGCAAGCTAAGTAACACGTTCATGTTTGGATATTTCTTAAAGTGGACAGTGTACTGCATGGACATGTAGGATAACCATTCAATAGATGGTGAATAATTTGAAAAAATAGGGAAGATTTTAAAACATTTTACTTTTAATTTAATTACCTAAACTTTTACTTACATTGCATATAACTTATTGTATCCTCCATAACAAGTAATACATTTTCTACAAATTTAGGTTTTCCGCTTGATGTACCGTTTCAAGATACTGGAGGACACTACAGGAGAACATCAATGGCAACATGTGCAAATGATGTATTGCATCGACAACCAAATTGACTGGTGGGTATTTTAGTTGTTTCCTCTCATGCAACATTAAAATAGGAGACTGGTTTTCCCTGAAAGCCTTTTAGAAAGTAACATCCCTCAACTATCCGAGGGCTGTTCATGACCCAGATAAGTGTTAGTAGAACTCTAATGTGTATTTGTCCAATAAAGACAATTTTTAACTTGAAGTAAATGAACTGAAACGGAATTTTGGACTAATTAAAAGAATGAAAATTACAATCTAAAAAAATTCAATCACCTACAAACTATTAATAATGCAACGCCATTCTGAAACGACTATTTTAGACTTTTATTTCTTAAGAATTTCTTTGATTTGTTTGCTATACAAAGTAATTATGCGGCCTTCTCTGAATTCTCAAAGATATCTTGCTAATAAAATAAGTGGCTAAAAATGATATCTCTAAATAACTTTGGTTTCGCCTCTTACTTAAATGTTATATATCTAATTATAAAATAATGTGTAAGTAAGATATCTAAAAAGATGCAGTTAGATTTAAATGATAAAACATATGCGTTTTTGTGGCATATTGTGTAATGCTTTTCTTTTTCTTTGCATCCTTTCAACCATGGTGTGCCCACGACTGGAGAGCACTTCAGCATATTTGTTCCTAACTATTTCCTTTTTGTATCACTGGCAATGCCTTTAGTGATTGTTTTTGTCTTTCTTACTATATTGTCTAAAGAGCGAGAGGTCCGAGTTTCAAAACGTTATTAAAACATCTAGTTCTCCTTTAAAAAACATAAATTTCATAGATTCAAATCTCCTTGCATCTCTGTAGAGAGACGAAGAAAAAAAATTTTTCTTAAATATTTGGTACAAAAGTTCAATCTAAAAAAAAAAAAAAAATTTTTTTTTTTAATTCTAAAATTTAGTTTACAGTAATGGTAAATGATTCCCAAATCTCAAATAAAATACTACATTGTGGTAACAAATAAAATAAAATTTTGTGCTATGTTTTCCTTCATTAAATCATGAATTACCTGAAAATACAATAAAAAAAAAGATTTATAAAAATACACAGTATGCCACATCTGTGATATGTAAATGTAAATTGAAGACAGTCCCATATTTGTGAAATTATCCATAAAAATAGTCTACAACGAAAATAGTCTACAAAACGAATTAAGACATCTACTTCTCCTCTAAAAAACATAAATTTCATAGTTCAAATCGCCTTGCATCTCTGTAAAGAGACGAAAGGGATGCGATGGTTTAAAAAGTTGTACGTTGTTTCTAATGGTAAGTAACACAATAGGGTTTTCTTGAAAGCAAATTTTCTTAAATATTTTGTATAAAAATTAATTTCGAAATAAAAAAATAATATTTAATTTTTTTTTTTAATTTTTAAATTTAGTTTACAGATTTGGTAAATGATTAACAAAAGGCCAAATAAAATATTGCATTTTGGTAAAAGATAAAACATTTTTTTACAAACGTTTCCCTTCATAAAATTATAAATTAGTGAAAATGCAACAAAAAAAGATTTATAAAAATCTACAGTATGCCACAATTGCGATATGTAAATTTAAATTGAACAAAATGCCATTTCTAATTTAATGTGATTTTTTAAAATCAGTTGAAAACTTTACACATTTTTTTTTTTGTTAATTTGAGTGCTGCATCGATCAGTGGGATTGGATTCTGATAGAGAGGAAACAAGTCAGATCTGTTTATTGGAGTCCTGGTGGAAACCGTTGACGTGTTTGAGTTCGCATCGCAGTTAGTGCATCTGTAATAAATCTGAGAGTGCATCTGTAGTGCATCTGTAATAATAATGCATCAAAATAATAATCTGCATAAATAAATTGTATATCATCTGTATAATTATATATAATCTGTATAATCATAAATGTATGTAAAGTGACATCCATTGTATAGTTATATATATGATGACTATGTAATAATCTGTATAATAATAAATTATATATAATCTATATAATAATCTATAATAAATCTCTATAATAAATGCATCCGTATAAATAATGCATCTGTAAGCGCATTTGTAATAATAATGCATCTAAAATATTGCATTTTGGTAAAAGATAAAACATTTTTTAAAAATGTTTCCCTTCATAAAATTATAAATTAGTGAAAATGCAATAAAAAAAGATTTATAAAAATATACAGTATGCCACATCTGGGATATGTAAATGTAAATTCAAGACAATCCCATTTTAAATTTAAAGATAGAATGCGATTTTTTAAAATGAATTGAAAAACTTTACATATTTTTTTTTTTTGTTAATTTGAATGATGCATCGATCTGTGTGATTCGATTCTGATGAGGAAGCAAATGTGATCTGTTTATTTGAGTTCTTATGGAAACCATTATCGCGTTTGGAGGCATCGTAGTTAGTGCATCTGTACTACTTATTGTTTGCATGAGTACGCCCTCGACCACTTATCATATGGCGATACGGGGTATGGATTAATTCACATATTTCTTAATTCAATTAGAAACAAATTTCATGTATAACATGTACTACAGATTCATATTATATACAATAATAAATGGGAAGTAAATATAACTTAAGAATTTTCGGAACTGCAAATTAACTAATATGGAAGAAATTTCGTTCTGCCCAACATACGATTGCACGATTTATAAAATAAGAATCAATTTGTTGTGCAATGTATTTATTTGCAAAAAGGAACAACAGCAAAACGTGTTGGTTGAGAATAAGCAAATCAATTAATTTAATTCTTGAATAAACAGTTCAAAAATCATTCACTGTTGTCTGCGTCGAAACTTGATGCGGGCGGGTTCAGACGATTGGAGGGTGATTTTGGCGACGGGAAGCACTTGGTCCCTCGAGTCCAGAGAGTGAAGGGAGAAGCTTCTCAGGATGTGACACACCAGGAGTTTCACTTCCATCTCTCCAAACACGCGTCCTGTGCAAAAAGAAAAATGTATTTTCTTTAAAGAAAACGAAATAAAGCCTGAATTTTATAGTGCTGCTTAGAAAAACAAAATATCATATGGAGATGAGTCTATTAATCGAAGTAAGATGAAGAAACGATATTTTTTTATTATTATTTATATTTGCTTTAAATTCTTGCAATCGGGAATCTACGTTACCTGCCACACGGAGATTACATGAAGATTTCAAATGACTGTACATGAAAACTCATTTCTTCCGTCATTAAATAACATGAATGTGACATTATTTGAAACACATTTTCACCTATAATTCTACATGCTTGTGTGAATAATATTGCTAAAATTTAAGTTAAAATATAATTTAATTAGAAAACTGATTAATGATTTGAAATTTAATTAGAAATGTTGTGATCGATTGTTAACACGGTTTTGTGGGTTAAGAGTCGGTAACTGTAAACACGGAATATCGGAATAAATGGAATTGACTTACGTAAAGATTGATGCTTAAATTAAAACAATGATAATTATTAGTAAAATTAATTCAATTTTTCAAAAGTATATTTTGACTTATTTTAATTTTTGGTAAATTTAAATCGGATTTTAAAAATATTTTGAAACAAAAGCAATAATTCAATTCATCTTTATAAGACGTATACTTAGTTTGTTAGTAAAAGGTTAGTTTTGAAATGTTAATTAATTATTTTGGAAGGGAATTCATTAAATGTTTTGATTTTTAGTTTTAAATATGTTTCATCTGAGCCAAATTTTCGTTTGTAAAACATTTCTGCGATTTTTAGATTTTCTGCGCATGTGTCAATGGAAATCTACAATCGAACTTGACAATTATTTTCAGCCAAGAACTTTTTGTAAAGCTATCTGTTTAACAACAATTAATATAAAAATAATCTTTTAAAAAGTCAATTCCTACTTTTTTTCACTATATTGAATTAATTAATTGATAAATAATTTTCATTCATATTTTTAAGCTTATCTGGCGCCATCTATTGGTAGATATATGCAACTTAAATCTAAAGAAAACTAAAATTTATTAATTAAATTTAATTAATGATTTAATGTTTGAAAAAGGGTGCGAAGAAGATCTACCTCCCGTGCACCTGGTAACACTTTTTAGTGGCTAAAAGATCTGCATCTTGGCATTATTGTTAGATTAATGAATTCTGTTTCAGCATGTTTTGTTGCATTAGTTTGTTGTTGTTGTATGTTTTTTTTTTTTTTCGTTGTTCTTTTCTTGCTGTAACTGTTCATAATCTGCAATTGAAAATAGAAAAAAAAAATGTTTGAAAAAAAAATGTATTAACATCCAGTGTCATCCACTACAAGTTTAAAAAAAAAAAATGTATTTGAACTCGAGTGGATGAATAAAAAGTATTTTTATTAACGATTGAAAATTTGAGCAAAATATATATAGAGAAAGTGTGAGACAGTGCGATTGAAAAAATTAAATATAAAACAGTTATTACTTACAATTTTGAAATAATTTCAAATATTTCTTATAACGTTTCTAAAAAATAACTTTTATATCGATTTTTGATTTTATATTGTGTTTGCATATATCTGACGAAGTGATAGATTTTGTTGTTCATAATCAAATGTATGCATTCATTTCATTGATAAAAATTTAGATATGGAAACAAAAAAAACGAAAGAACACAAAAAAAACGTTACAAAGAAAGAACACAAAAAAACGTTACAAAGAAAGAACACAAAAAAAAACGTTACAAAGAAAGAACACAAAAACGTTACAAAAGAAAGAACACGAACAATTAATTAGCATAATATATGGACATAAGAACCCATTTTCAATGAAATGTTTGTGATTTGTCCCGGTATATTTAAAATAAATTAGAATCGTATAATGCAGTTAAAATTATTGCCATTTACTACTGTGCCCAAAAAGTAAGACCAAATATTTTTTTTTTTTTTCAAAAACTCTTTTTTTTATTCTTCCAAATTAATTTCATCGCCTTCAAAGTAATCCCCTCCGGACACAATGCACTTATGCCAACTTTTTATTCCAATCCTCAATGCATGCTAAAATGTCTTTGGCAGGGATGACCTTCAAAGCACGCGACGATTCACGTTAAATCTCCTTAATTGACCCAAAACGGTGTCCCCGGATAGTCTTTTGAGTTAAGGGAATATTCAGAAGTCGCACAATGTTGTAAACGATATGCTTTTTATTTTTTTTTGGCGAAAAGGTCACGAAGAATTAATGCATTGTGAGCAGGCGATTTCAGTATTTTCTGTACCAATCGAGATTTGAAGCGTTTTGAGGCCCAAAATCGAATTAACCGATTCGTTTGAAATTCCAAAATCGTCGATATGTTAAGGATAAAATTAACTGAACTCTTAAAAATAAAAAAAAAAAACATAAAATATATGTATACTTGTATGAATGTTTTAAACGCAAAAAAATCTATTGATTATTTATAAACATTCTTTACATTTTAATTTATGTTGCACCATTTTCTTTCAAATTTTATTAAAGTCTAATTACTAATTAAAAACTATTTCAGCAATTAAAATAAAATATATTTTAAGGATATAATTAATTGAATTTCTTAAAAAGGAAAAAATCTAATGTCTGCATATTTGTATTATATAAACAATGTTGTATAAAAATAAATATAGGAAGGATGATTAATTTTTAAAATGTAGACTGTTGCAGAAAGATTTAGTTCATCTTTTACCAATGCAGTTTCTCGGACCCGCAGCAAAAGGAATGTACGCACACTCAGGAATATGCGTGCTGTTTTCCGGTAGAAATCGTTCAGGATCAAACTTCTCCGGATCGGGAAACACGTCTTCGTCTCTGTGCACCAAGAAAGGTGTCACAACAACAGTTGTTCTCTTAGGTATTGTGTGGCCACCTGGAAGATGTTCAATATTTTATTTATTGTTAAAAATAAATTTTTAAAGATTAAAAAGTAAAATATTGTATTATAGAAATTTTAAAAAATGATGTATTTCCGTAAATTTTTAAATAACGAAATTTATTAAAAATTAAAGCAAATGTTTTTCACATTTTATGCGTTTATTCATCTTTGTGGAAGTTTTAACACATAATAACATATTTTAAATCAGACGTGCAATTAATTTCAAAATGTGGTTTTGTAAAATGAATGTTTATATACAGTTATATTATACAAGAAGAGAAGTAAGAGAAAAATATCTTACAGATGCTGGTTTCTTCAGAAACTTTTCTGGCAAATAAAGGCACCGGAGGATAGAGTCGATTACATTCCTGAAACAATGTTTTCAAAAAATTACACATTACACAAAATAATTTAAATACATTGATGTAAGCAAAGCAATGATAAACTCTTAACAGTTTTATGCATTTGGATTTATTGAATACGAAAGCTGAATAATTGGAATGAATATTGTTCAACCTACCCGTAAGTTGATCCCTTAAAATTATTCTAAACGCACCCAAGTATTTCTTTCGTAAACATTTTCATAAAGATTTTTTTTTCATAAAGATTTTTAAATTATATAGATAGAAACAGTACTAATATTACAAATTTCGCTGTAACACGTATGTAAGCCACATACAATTTGCCATATATTTTTTTTTTTACATTCTTCCGATACTCCACAGGATTTATCATCCTAACGTTGTATAGACGTTATTTAAGCTGTAGCGGTTGCAATTTCTAAATGTGAATGTCTTTTTTCTGTGAAAACTAACGTGAGGTCTTTTAAATGATTAGCTGCATCGACGCTGGTAAAAAGTTTATTTTTATTAAAACCCAAGAGGAAAAATTACGACATTTGTCTTGACAGGAAAAAAAATATTGTTATTAAGTTAAATTACAAAATTTTAATCAGGAAAGATACATAATATTTTTTACCAAACTTAATTGTCAAAGTCTCTTAGTGATTTAGGATTTTCTTTAAACATTGTTGACTAATAGCAACACCTGTCAAAATTGTAACAATTCTTTTTCCAATTCCTTCTATTAGCTCACACTCTCCCTATATGTATCTTGTTCAAATTTCAATCATTCATAAAATACTTTTTATTTCACCCACTCAAGTTCAGACACATTTTTTTAACTTGTAGTGGATGACACTTGATGTTAATACAGTTTTTCAAATATTAATTCATTAATTAAAGTTTAGTTTTTTTTTTTTTAGATTCAAGTTGCAATATCTACCAATAATATACCTCGGTAATACCAAGACCAAGTTGCATATATCTACCAATTAATTCATTATTTAAAGTTTAGTTTATTTTTTTAGATTTAAGTTGCATATATCTACCAATATATGGTGGCAGATAAACTTAAAAAGTGAATGAAATTTATTCACTTTCGAGACTTTCTGCAATAAAGTGAAAAAAAGTAGGAATTGACTTAAAAATGTTTAATGAGCCTTGTATCAATCTTTCAGTTCTTTTAAACAAAGTCCACAATCTAGTGCAAACTTATGACAAATCATCTCGTGAGAGCGAGCTTCTCTCGTTGGGCGTTTTGTCTTTTTGCATGAGAATTTGGTGAGATCAAAATCATAAATCCTTCGGTTTTAAAATTGATGCTCATGAAGAAATATTGGATGCAAAGCCATTTGCGTTTGGAGAATATCTGCTCAAGAAGTAGGAAAATAAATTTCTTGCATACATGCGCTTTACAGCAGATGCGTTTATGAAGTTAATTTTGCCAGACGCTTTGTGTCTGCTTTCCCGTCCAAGTCGCACAGTGGAAGATTCTCCCATGGTCGGAGAAGTTATGCGATTTTGAGTCGTCTACTTTTTTTTTCGAGATAAATTAGTGATCACAAAATGGAGATACTAGTTCAATTTATTCTTTTACTCAAGGACTTATTTTTATAAACAACCTTGATTTTCGTTACGACTTGGACAGCAAGTAATTTTTTTTTGACATATGGTCATTTCTTGCTCCATCCCTGTTCTGTACAGTTCCTTTTGTTATTCAGTTATAAATTTTATTGTAATTATCATTTTTAATCAAAAAAAGCAATTATTGTTCTTTTAACAGCATTTAATTGCTTTTTATTTATCAATATAGGGAACATATTTCGTTAAAACATATTTCGTTAAAACATATTTCCTAAAACATTACTAATAATAGCCAAGATTCTCTCTACGATTCAAGAGAATTCAATCTCTTATTATTCTTTTAACCGCATTTAATTGCTTTTTATTCATCAATATTTGTTAAAACATGCACTCATGTCCATAAATTAAGGATAATTCAGAATCACGCAGAAATAGAACTTTAAAATAAAAATTTCACCTGTAGAATTATCACACACATCTTGAAGAAGAATATGCAAATTACAGGAAACCACCAGATGGCGCGGATAGTACGTCACAATAACGAGAGTGTAAGAGAGGGGTATATAAGGAATGGTGGCAAAGAAATAAAATTGTTCACAAGTGCTTTAAAAGCCTTTCAGTGCAATAACCGCATAGTTATGGCACAAAGGATGCATTTGGATGATTTTTAAGTGGTAGAATTATCGGACGACTGGAATGTGGACGTACCCAGATGGAAGTATCCGAGGAACTTGAATCGCCCAGAGTGTCATCTCCAGGCTTTGCCAACGATTCCAAGATGATGGTAATGTGAGTAGATGTTACAGCACAGGTCGACCCCGAGTTACAACGCCGAATGAGGACCGGTATTTAGCAGTTACTGTCAAAAGAAACAGACGGAGCATATTTTCCGGAGAGTCCAGGTTTAGTTTGCAGTCTTATTCTCGCCGGACTTTCATATGGATAGCGCCAGGTACTCGTTACTACCAAGAGAACACCATTGAACGACACCGTTACGGTGATGCAGGATGGCTCGTTTGGGGAGGAATTATTTTTGGTTCCAGAACTGACCTGCATGTTCAGAGTGTAACGATGACAAGTCACATCTATCGGGATGTCATTCTGGAACAACATGTACGTTTGTTTCGGGGCGCCACGGGTGCTGAATTTCTTTTTATGGATGACAACGCCCGTCCTCACCGTGCAAACATTGTAGACGAATGCCTTCAAATGGAGGATATCACCCGTATGGATTGGCCAGCATACTCACCGGACTTGAATCCAATAGAGCATGTGTGGGATATGCTTGTCCGACGAATTGCAGCCCGTCAACCCCCTCTCACCTGTCAACCGGAACTTCGGAGGGCATTGCTTGAGGAGTGGTGTAATATTCCCCAAGATCAGATTGATAATTTGATACTCAGCATGCTTAGGCGTTGTAAGGCCTGTATTGCATTGTCCGGGAGACATACTCCATATTAACCATCATACTAACCATGTTATACTGTTTTTTGTAAATAGGCTCTTTTTTAAATTTGCTCCAGGGAGTAAAAATCGCAATTTTTATTAATTATGTCAAACATATAGCATCTTTTTTGCTCTTTTACCTTTTGTTTAATAAATAGACTTTACAAATAAGTTAATTTTGTTTTTCTTCTGGTTCTTTCTTTGCCTCAACTTCATTATCCTTAATTTATGGACATGAGTGTATTTCGTAAAACATTACTAATAATAGCCATTTGTAATTGCTTCATTTCTACCTACAAAATTTGTTTTTTCCAATTCTTGCTGTAATTCTAATCTGTTGCATGCTACAAAAATTTCGTATGTTAAACCATTCTATCTTACATTCATCAATTTTAATTTTAGAGCTTCGTTATGTCTGCTTCGACTGGTTTCTTTTACCTACAGCGTGGTACATGTACATAAGAGTACACAAAAATATACCTTGGAATATGCCGAAGGAAAAGGAACACTATTACAGCATTTTGAAGAATTTCAATAATTTTACTTTACAAGATTTTCAATCTATTACAAATTGGTTCAAATGTTAAAAAAAAATATCCTCGAAGAGACCACGAATTGAAGATTATTCTGAGAGTGTATCTGTGTGTATTCAGTGAATGCGTTTTTATTCCGTTAAAAGTGAGTAGTAGTTCTAATACTGATAATTGGTCTATCATGATGAAATGCATATTATTTTAGAAATGTCATCTATTTCATATATAGAGACATCAATATTAAAAACGTCGTGAAACATGCTTAATTCAAGCCAGCCGTTTAAAAAAATTGTCGCACTTAATGATAACTATTTAGAATCCTCCCTCGAGGAATGTTTCAAAAGATAATACGCCGCACACCTTTGGCAAAAAGCTTGGTTAAATTTGTATTAAAAAATGCGTAAATAACTCACGGGAAAAAAATGTCTTGAGAAGTTAAGATGCAATCAGTTAGCAGCAAACACCGTTATTAGGTGCACACATATTATTGCTGAGAATATAAGGAAAGCATTATTTTAAAAAATATCCCGGGGGAATGCTACCCATAGATGCAAATGTCGCTGAATAATATTCATAAAATATTCTTTTAATAGTGTACTGCTCAAAAATACCTTCTGTGAGCCACATAAACAAAGATGCATAGGATAAGGCAGGATTTCAGGAGAAAATAATGCCTTCATTAGAAACATCATTTTACGGGAAAACTGCTTAAAACTGCTGTCCTGCGATGGAGAAGCTACACGAACGAGAAGAAAAAAAGAATTCAAGCCAAAGCTGATTGAAATAGAATCTCACATTTAATTCGTATGTTGTATTCTGCATTTGCAGGCTATTGCGGAAACAGAAATGGAATCAAAAATACATTCTACACTGCCTGATATTATCTGTGTTGTTAATTTTGTAAAAGCAAGACCATTCGATAATATAATGCTTTCCATAGCATGCAGATAAATGGACAGTTATCAAGATAATCTCTTGTACCACACAGTTTTGTCTCTTCGAAGAAAAGGTGAAATGTTGAACAACACCTCAAAACGCCTCAAATAAACCTTCCTATCTCACCTTTCTTCTGAAATAAAGAAAGGTGAGATAGGGAGGTTTATTTTACAAAAGGGTTGTTAAGGAAAACTCCATCATTGAGGGTTTTTCGACTGAAAATTATATCAATATGAAACAAATTTAAAGTCTTATATATACACATTTAATAAATATCGATACAGAATTTCGTAGAAAATTACAGATTCTTTTAAGTATTGAATGGGTCTTGAACCCATTTACTGAAAATGTTAAAAAAAAAAAAAAAGATTATCTTTCAATTGCAGGTAACGAACAGTTAAATGACACGAGAGAAAGGACAACGTTACAATCAAATTCAAGGAAATACCTCTTCATTATCGTTGTATAGGGTATTGTTAAGCGGACATTCAGATTTACTATATACAGGAAAACATGCTGTCTTATGATTATATTATACATACCTGTGTGAAGTAGCGTTTCCTGTATTAGCAGAAATTGTTTGTTGGTTAAAACAAATGAATAATAATTTGATTTTTGAATACACACACACACGCTCGCACACATGCATATATATGTATATAGTATGATACGCCGTTTAATAATTTAATTTTTACAGCTCACAATATCAAAAACTGATTAGATAAATGATTGGACACTACCTCATCAGAGAGCAAATACAGTAATTATGTCCCATTAGCTAGAAAAACTCGTACATATTTTATGCTGAAATAAATTCCTCAATTACAGATCATTAAAAATTTAAGAAAGCTGATGGAAGCCCAATAAGTAGCATAATGTTTATGTGACTAAAATTTGTATTGAAAGCAAAAAATATTGACTATGTTGCAGATCACGTAACAAATATATGGTGAATGCTTAGTGAAATAAATTTTATACTACATACATAAGATTGAAACCCAAGGTTCTCTGTCCTTTTTCAGATAGAAACCCACACTTCAAGAACAAACTCAAGATTTTCCAGAAAAACCCATTCATTTTCGATTCTGTTTGAAATTGGATCTCACCTTTTAGGACGCACTCCAGGTATTTGAGTTCGTTCAGATCGGCGACCGAAAGAGCACCCTTGCTGTCAGCTCCTAATACACTGTCCAGTTCTTGGTGTATCTTCTCCTGTACCTCAGTGTACAGACCTATCAAGTACAGGGCCCACTTGACTGCAACCGTAACGGTGTCATGACCCTAGAAATTGGCATAGAAGATGCAATTCACAAATTTGAAATAAAAAATATAATTACATTTTTTTCACATTTGGTCACTTAAACTGACTGTAGTTTAATATATATATAGTTCTTTCCGCCTTCCATTAACACTTGTTGATTTTATTTGTTTAAAAAAACCAGCTGTGAAGTTTTATCCGGATGATTTTCATTTGTTCAGAAATAATTATTTTATAATTTGCCATTTTTATCCGTGACTGGAGTCTTATAATACAATCGCAACAAACATTATGCTATGAATATTTTAAAACATAATATAAAAGTATATCACATGTGGGAAAATTAGGTGCATAAGAAACCACATTAAAAAAAAAAAAACATTGTTAAACAGGTCTCATGAAATAATACCCTCAGTAAATAAATTTAAAAGGAAAAAGCAAAATTGATTAAGAGTTAAATTTATTTACATTAGAATTTGAAATTTTGTACCATCGAATTCTTACTGAATATATATTTCGACAGTTTGCTTTATTGTTTCAAGAAAAATTAAAACAATTGCCATATAGAATGTTTAGTTTACAAAAATATTTAATGTATTGTTTATTTCGTTGTTGTCTTCTTTTGTGTGTGTGTGTGTATACAACTTTCGTCATATATTGTCTTTTTTTATAAAAGTAAGACGATCGTCAGGTCTAGTCGTCAGATCGTCACCACAGATATTAAACGGGACACATAAAACCCTGAGTAAATAAACTTCAAACAAAAGTGAAAAATGAATTAATATTTAAGTATATTTACAGCTGAACTTGATATTTTAAACAATCCTATTGTGATTGAAAAATATTTCGAACAACTTTCAGTAATTGTGATAATTTATCTTTTTTTTTTCTGTATTCATGCTAATAAATAAACATATTTATATTATTTAAGATTTTAGATTAGTTTCAAGTTGTTTAAGCGATAATATTTGCATTTCGGAATACAAAATACATATAAAACACATAAAAATTAATGTTGGAGTTCATTTAACATTATAAATAAAAATAAATATTACACCATATAGAACATTTAATTTTCTTACATGTATTTAGTATATCTAATTCATGAGGTGCTTCAAGAAAGATTAGAACTGTTGGATCTTGATAAATATTTCTATTTAAAGATATTGTACAGAATATGCCATTGACCATCTTGTGACCTGAAATTAAAGTCTGATTTGTTTAAAAGTTGGTTGTCATCCACCTCTTTTGTGGCATTAGATGCTCAACATTCTGAGAGTTCGTCTAGAAAACCACCAACGGAACAACACGAAAATTTTCTTGATTTCCCAGGTTTGTTCGGCATAATTATAATCTAGTTTATCTTGATTTGAGAAGAGTGGAACGGAAGATACCCAAAGAAGATATTCACCTAAATAGCAATTGCAATTAAAACCAATGTTGTCTCACTGTGTTTATAGTTTCTTTTACTGGAACACATTTTTATGTTAAAATATATGTTTGTTTGGGATTCAGAAGAATACGTGTAAATGAGGAAGTTACCCCACGATAAATGTGTCCACTTCTTGTCTGACCCCTTCCTCGTCGAGCACTTGGTCTTCGATGTGCAGCTTCAAGAGGATATCCAACAGACATTTGGGTCTTCTGCTGTCGTCTCCCATTTCTCCGTTCATGTACCTCACTTTTCTCTCTTTTACGATCTAATTTTTGTACATAAAATATCTTTAATTAAAAAAATATTACTTATAGAAAAATAAATACAATTATTATTTGAGTTAGACTACTAACTCACTATTTACTATTCTACTACTACTTTAACACTATTCTACTCAGAAATGTAATGAACATTACATTTCTGAGTAGAATATTGTTAAAAGTCTACGCAGGAAAATATTGCTTTCGACAAAAAGAATTGCACTTAACATATGAAAAAAAGAATAATCTTCAATCTTCTTGTTTTATTCGTTCATAGGATCTCCGTCATGTGAATATATTTATAGAAAAAGGGTTTCTCCTCGAGTGATCTCTTGAAAAGAGTAAAGAGTATGTTCGTTATCATAAGCCCAGGACATGGATGGCCTAAATGTTTTATATATCTATCCCTGCTTTTAGGAAAGGGTACAAAAGGGAGCTATTGAAAAAGTTAGAAGTAAACACTTCAATTTAGATAAAACAATATATTCAGTGTGTTTAATGTTGTTTTCGAAATAATAGCTAAGAACTATTCTCAATATTCATTTTTAGCATTTTATTATTATTATTATTATATTCATTAATTCTGAGCTATACATGAGTTCTACAGAACTGTCAGCTACCAATAATATCAATCAGAGATAAATTTTTGATCATCTTAATTTCATGGACCTCCGATAACGTTCCTCGTAGGTTTCAAAGAAGCAGCAGCTACGCCCGATTCTTGGTCTAGTTGCCATAGGCACAGCAGTCTGGCAAAGGGTGACTCGTGCAATTGCACTGAAAATGTCAGCAGCAGTACCTGCTGGAAGGAATGAGGAGCCCTGATGGGAATAACGACATCTTGTGTAAAAATGCTGAAGTCGTAAATAGGTTCTGTTTAGTGATAAGTATACACGACTTGCAAATGAGCTGCTGTTTGCATTAAATGAACTGCTTTAAGAAAAGGTGTCATCGCAACCCTTGTTGCAAATTCCGTGAATCCATAAGTTAATGAAATATGAACTTTACTAATGAGAAAAAAATGTAACAGTGATTATGGGTAAAAGATGCATTCAAATATTCATGAATCTTTCTTTGACGCAGCCTCATGCCTGTTGCTATGGCATATGGTTTTTAATTTCGAATTTTGGCGGTGATACTGATACTAGTTAGTGGTTCTGAATCCACTTTAAACTTTCGGTCTCGGTGTAATTAACTTACAGTGTGCAAAAAGTTAACACAATATGACAATTTGAATCAAAATTCGAATAGACTTTTCTGTTAGACAATGCATTATGTCTAAATTTTATGAATTTCGCAATTCGAGATTATGTTGTGTCTATCAAAAACGTCTTTCTTTAACAATTATCACACAGAAGATTAAATTTTTTTACCATTCATCAAATTTTCTTGCATATTTGTTATATTGAATGTTGGAATACTCGTTAAATCAATGCAATAGCATTGAAATATTAGTTTTTCATTTTACAGATTTTTTATTAAAATGAATAGAGAACACATACGATATGGAAAACTTTTAAAGATTTATACTTGACCAGATTACAGTTATGATTCAATTTCCTTTCAAGACTTGAGGCACAACAGTTAAAGTGTCTTTTTGCAAGTTCGTATAAGATTGAAAAAAAATATATTACTGACAAATGCTCAAGGTTAAACATTGAATTTATCAGTCACAAAATATAAACTTTTATCAATAATTTTTGCATAAAATAAGATAATATGTAATCTTATGAGTATAATACCTCTTTATAATATTTATTCCGAAACCCATTTATAAAAATTCAAGAAACACATATATGATATAAAACATGCAAAATTATATTTATTTTGTAATGAAAAACAACTATTCTTGGCGACTTCCTATCGTTCCTAGGTACGTTCAACAAGCAAAATGCAAAAAAATTCTATTTAATTCTCGAATTAAGAATTTTTGAAAAAAATTATATATAATTATTTATTTTTATTTAAATATAGTGCTTTTAAAAAAAGTTGAATGAAATTGTCGTCTTACACTTCTAGAGAAACCGTGAGTAATTTTGATATGCTGCAAAGCTTCTTTGTAATCGTTTGTGCGGTGACACATAAAGTCAGACCACAGCCAAAATTTCCAAATTCTTGTCATTGCCAGTTCTAATAGCCTTAAAAGAAACAAACAAAAACATTTTTTTGTTTCGATACATTTGGATACATATTGTCTATTGCTTGCTTTAAAACTTTCATCATATATATATCATTTCACTCGATTTCATTCACTTGCATTTTTAAATTGAACTAAATACTAAATTGTATATAAAACATTTTTCCATAATGAATATGAATTTAATTATCCATGAATAATATTTACTTGTTTTATGAGTTTCTCAGCCAAAGTGTGTTAGATTTCTAAACTTTATATGTCACTACAATGTCATTTTTGTCACTACATTGTCTACAGTACAGAAACTGCTAATGTTATATGATGACATGTTTTTGTGTATTCTGCTTGAACTATGCTTTTATATACAGCAGCAGAAAGTTGAGGAGGTAAAATATCAAAAAAAAAAAAAATCAATTGGAAGGAGAGCATTTTGAACATGAAAAAAAATATTGAATATGTAATTTTAATTTAAATAATTGATAAAGAAATTCATAAAAATTAAACTATGAGATTTTTCATTTTAAAATTGATAAGTTAAAACAAAACAACGATTGTATTTAACTAAGAAAAATGATAAAAGAAATGAAAGAATAAGCTACCAAAACTATCCTGACATAAGGAATGGGAGAAACTTATGAAATTCCTATATAAAATCTTATTGTAAGTAACTGCTTCAATTCAACTGAATAATATAAGTGGTCGTCCAAATACAACAACGGAATGGGCATACCTATGAAGAGATGAAACATATTCCTCGGCTTCACTCTGCAGAGCTCCGATTTTTAAACCCAAAATGGATTCTAAAAAAAAAAGCTTGAATGAACATTTGTTTTGTTCAGAGCAAACTTCATGTTTATGGAATCTGTATGTGAAAAATTAATTCCCCCAGTAAATAGTTATTTTTTGCAATTTAAAATAAAGACTCTTGAAAATACAAGTTTAAAAATACAATTTTTTTTTGCAATTTTAAATAAAGACTCTTGAAAATACAAGTTTAAAAATACAAATTTTTTTTTGCAATTTAAAATAAAGACTCTTGAAAATACAAGTTTAAAAATACAAAATTTTTCTGCAATTTAAAATAAAGATTCTGGAAAATACAAGTTTGGATGCTTGCTCATTAAAAATAAATTTATTCATTTCGATATATTCTTATTTATTTTAACGAAGAGGGCAACCACAAAATGAAGCTTTCCATTATGCCAGGCAAATTTTAGTGATTTTTTTTAATTCCTCTCTCCCCCTCTCCCTCCTCTCCTGTGGCAAACATTGTCTTTCTAGTGAATATTGTCTCGTCACCACAGATTTCATATAATTAAGATTCACTTTACATTCATAATTACAATAGCAATTTTTATAATTAAAAAGTAGTTTCTTAAAATAATTTCAAGAAGTCATTATTACAATAGAAATGATTTCAAGATAATTTAATATCCTATTTATTACAAGTCAAACTGATTGTAGTTTTCAAGGGGAAGTGCCAGGGCAAAGCAAAAATGAAAAGTCAAAAAATATATGGATTATTGAAGTGGAAACTGATCTGCAGAAACTTAAGATCCCAAATTGGAAAACCGATAGCTCGTTACAGATGACTTTAGATTCGTATTGTTAGGGGAGGTCATGGTCCAACATGTATTATATTGAGTGGTAGTTTGTTAGTTAGTTAGATTTACTGTATGTATGACCTTTTCGTGGCTCAGTGAAAATGTGCGCCATTGGTAGGCATTAGGGCTGAGGTTTGATCCGCTGGAGGCTTTGTTGTAGATACTGTTTTAAAAACACAGTGACTCGATGGCACTTGTGATGTTTAGAATATTGCCTCGTTAGTAAAACTACCTGGATAGATTTTTTTTCGGATTTTCTCTTATACGATCCGTAAATGCGAGGTAGATTTCAACGAATGTCCTCCCTTGAGGCAGTGCCTTCCTTCTTCAGCTTCGCGGAAGCAAGTCATCTATCTATCTAATTAGTCAGACTTCTGTCGATCTTCTTCTTTCTTAATCATTAGGAAAATAGCATTCCCTTCATCAAAAATTATATTTAATCGCGTGAAGTTGAAAGAAAAGGGGTAAAATATTTTTTTATTTGAAGAAATGTCAGTTTATTCTGTAGTTAATCTAGATATTTTGTTATTTTCCCTATAAACCATGTAGTACAACTACTTCTTGGTGTTGAGTTTTGTTTTTCTCCGGTGTATTTATAATACAGATAAACTGAATAAAACACAAAAGATGAAAAATGTCGAATATTAGACATATTTGAATACCATGAATAAAAACTGCAAACATTTAATTTATTTGTGGTAAATTTATAATTAGCAACTACACAATAATATAAAATTATTAATTTAATAATATATATTGATTCAAATTTTACGTTATAAAATTTAAAACTATTACTACATCTTTTTGCATTTCGTGTTATTGCATTATTCAAGCTTAATTTCTTAATTTTTTAACTCACCACACACTATATCCAAAGAACACAGGGAAATGGGGCTTTCAATGCACGTGAAATCTTTGCCCGTTTCCCCGTGCAGAAACTCCACCAATTTCTGCGCATGCTCGTTCATAACAGCGAGGTATCCTTTGAGCATGTTGTTTTGGAAGCCAGCAGCGAGCAGCTTCTTTCGCTCTTTCCACTGAGAAACGTCACTGCAAAGTGCAATGAAATATGTTTTTCGTGATGTTATTACATATTAGAACTTTAAATATAATTATAAGTAAATTTTAACTTTAGTCATCTTTGAAATCGTATTCCAAAATATATGATGAACACACATTTTGATGAATTTGACTTAGCTGTATACAGTAGAACCTCTTTAAGTCGAGCCTCGATAAGTCGAAAACCTCCAAAACTCGAAAATTTGTTGTTCCCCTTCCCTTCCCCACAAGTCATTTTGGTATATATTTTCCTCCGTAATTCGAAAAAAAAATTGTGCCTCTGTATCTCGAACATTAGCAATAATTGATTTTACAACCTTACAACTCGATCATTTGAAACTATTTACCTTATAGTTAGAAGAAAAATAATTACCGACTTTAAGGATTTGCCGACAATGCACGTTATTGTTTCTTACAAAATAATATATGTGTATACAGTAAATAGAATAAACAATTCTATGAAATATTCTTATTATAATTCTTGTTCTTATAATTCTTATTATTGCTATTGATTTCATTTGACTCTAGCGAAGCAAATCTTTTGCTGTCGATTGCAAAAATATCAGAAGTAGTTTGGTTTTTACTGCAATACACATTTATTTTAACAAAAGTATACCAATAATATTGTTAAAAACTTAGTGCTATGAAACGTAAACTGAAACCTTTAACTCTCGCTAAAAGTTTAAAGTGCTTGAAGCTGTGAAGAGTTGTCAAAAGATGAAAGATGTTGCTGAACAATTTGGCCTACTAATGAGAACTCTGTCAACAATAATAATAAACAAATCGGACATCATGAAAAAAATTGAAAACGGTCAAAATTTGTCCTGCATACGACAACGAATTACAAAATTTCCCGGCTTGGAGGAGTGCTTACTTAAATGGTTTAAGCAGTGTCGGAACCAAAACATCAGTGTCAGGGGATCACTGTTACAAGAAAAACCTAAATGTACTCTAAATCACTGGAACTGGATAATTGCAGGGCTAGTAACGGATGGCTAGAAAAGTTCAACTGAAGACATGGACTTGTTTTCAAGAAAGTTTGTGGAGAAAGCGCAAATGTGAACATTGAAACCTGTGACAAATGGAAAAGCGAATTGCAAAGCTTGTTACATGGTTATGAACCTGACGATATCTTCAATGCTGACGAAAGAGGACTGTTTTTTAAATGTCTTCCTGATAGGACTCTAACTTTTAAAAATGATCGAGGCCATGGTGGGAAGCACAGCAAGGATCGTTTGACTATTTTGCTCTCAGCAAACATGTAGGGCACAGAAAAACTCTCACCATTAATCATCGGAAAAGCTAAGAAACTTCTTTGTTTTTTAAGATGCAAATCGCTACCTTTTAAATATGAAGCAAATACAAAAGTATGGAGGACTTCTGGAATTTTCAAAAACTGGCTCATAAATATTGACAGGAGAATGTCTAAAGAAAATTCTATTATTCATTGATAATTGTAAGGCATATAATGATATTCCACAAATGAAAGCAGTTAAAATCCAATAACTGCCTGCCAATACCACATCAAAATTAGAACCTATGGATCAAGACATCAGTAAAAAGTTCAACTCATTATACTGGAAAGAAGTAATCAGGAACATGTTGGATAATATGGAAGAAGAAAATAATTTTATTATAGATGTAGACAAAGCTTGAAATGTAACTGCGACTACTATAAAGAACTGTTATGCACACTGCGGTTTTCCATTTTCATCAACATAAGAAGATGAAATAGACGTTATTTCTATACAGCCTCGAGCAGAATGGGATACAGTGGTATCTGAAACAGGAATACATTTTGAGGACTTCGTTCCGTGCGAGGATGAAGTTATTACTGCTGGCACATTATCTGATGACGAAATTATCGATTGAATTGTTCGGAAAACTGAAACTAATGATTTAGATGACATAGAAGACTCCAGTAATATAACATGTGGGCCATGAGTTTCCGTCAAAGAGGCAAGGACAGCATTAAAGGTTTTACGGAATTTCATAAAGCAAACTAGCAACTCGGAAGAAAAATAATTTTCTGCTCTTGATAACTTAGATAATTCTATAGATAGAGAGCGATCAAATTGTCTAGCAAAAAAAAAAATATTTATTGACATTTTTAATGCATAATATTTTTAATTTTAAGGTTTTTTCGGAATTATTTTGATTTTTTTTTATTGTAGCACATAATATAATTTTTAAGTTGAAAATAAACATGTTTATTATATCTGTAACATGAATTTTTATTTATTTTACCTATCTAAGTCAAAATAGGTTAAAAAGAATCTAAGTCGAATATTTCCTTACAAAATCCGCGTAAGTCGAAATCCTCCATAAGTTGAAAACTCTATAACTCGAATTAATTATCTTCTCCCTTGAAGTTCGACATACAGAGGTTCTACTATATTTAGAATACAAATTACCTTGCCACTGCAGGATATTTTAACTAACTCATTGAAGTAACATTAGCAGTAATTAAAAAGATTTCACGGAAGCAATTTTTGAAAACTATTTCTCAGATAATATAAAAAAAGTAATATAACAATAAAAATAAATTTATTTATTTATAGTCAGATACTATGTTATAAATGTTAAAGAAATTAGAAATTTCAACATATTTTTAACACTGTTTCCTTTTATTTATAAGATATAATCCATTGTATAAACATTAACATAAAAAGAACACCAATTACACAATTCAAATCTCAAAAATAACTAAAATATAACTCAAATAACGTTTTGAAACTTAAAATAATTTTATACACCGCGAGAAAACTATTTTAAAAAGGTGAAAAAACAAGAAAAGTGCAATATTTAATGAGCAAAATGTAAAAATTATTTTTAAATTATCAAACAGGGAACATGCAATTCCACAACTTTTTAACTTTATTTCATTGAACTAACTCACCATGTAAAAATACCAGTCCCAGAAAATAGTTTAAAGAAATCATAAAAATCACTTTTTTCGATTATTCTCTTTTCTTTCAAAAGTTCCTACGGATTAAAAAAAAAAAAAAAAAAGGTTAATATATAAGAGATAATGTTTTTGATTTCCAAGAAATATGTTAATTCTTAAGTAAATACTTATTACATTAATAAGGTTTTTTAACTATATCTAAATAAATTTAAATTTATTTAGAAATAGATTAAAAAATTATTCATTTGACATACTGCAATGATAATATATTAATGGATTAATAGATTAATGAACAAAAAGTAATTTATTTATGATATAAAATTAAAAAACACTTAACTGCCAAAAAATTGATTTAAATGTAAAATAGGCTATCGTAATTGAATAAATCCATCTTTAAAAACATCGAATTTTCCAAATTCAACTATTTAATTTAAAATTTTTCATAGTTACCACTAAATTTTTAAAGAAAAGGAGAATTCAACAATAAGAATATATTATTTAAATTGTAATAATAAACAACATACTTTCCTACCACATAAAAATAAGGCAGTTCATTTAATTTGCGTAAATGTTTAGAAAAAAAAACTCTTTTCAAATAGAAATAAACATACTTTTACTGCTTCGCCTTTGTGTATGATTACCCATCGGACACCACACAACCAATGTGTAAATAACGGTTGCTGTCTGAATTTTTGACTTTTCTGTGAAATACTTCACTATATCTGAAAAAAGATACTTTTAATTGACTGCATAAACTTTTACGATTACATGCGTTTTAACTTCTAATTTTAAAAGTTTCATTTTTAATTTGTACTTAAGACTTCGCTAAAAATTGAAAAAATGAAAAGTTATAATACAAAGTTTGTTAAAACAAAATTTTCGAGGATTTTCCACTTTTAATTGGTGTTAAAAAATAATAAATACTTAAAAAGATAAAGTGTTTTTAAAAAAAAGGTAAACTAAACTCATGTTTGTGAAAATTGCAACACCATGAAGGACTTACGCGAGTGAGCTGCAATTTTCAGGAAATGCAAATTAGCGCATGATATGCAAATGATTAGAATTTCAAATCCGTAGCGCATGCGTATGCTCAGCAGCGCTCTCTGAACGGCGGATGTATCCGAATAAATAGACGGCTGTAACGAGGTGTGTATGGTTATCGGTGGTTATCTGCTAGTGGTAAACGTTAGCTCAATCGTTGTTTATGCCTCTTCGACAAAAGAGAGCGAGATTTGAACAACTTACAGAGTTTGAACGGAGGAGAATCATCGGCCTTCGTGAAGCTGGATTGTCTTATCGTGCAGTAGCCGCTCGTGTGCAGCGTAACAGCAGCACAGTGATGCGTCTTTGGAACTTCGTATGAATGCAGTGGATGGACGAGTGTCGGACAACTCGGAAATCCGGGAATGGACCCCCGAAATGTGACGTCAGCTCGCGATGATAGACACCTGGTCCGCATGGCGCTGACGGACCGTACAGCTTCCTCTAGACAATTGGCAGCACAGTGGGTCAATAACTACAGGTGTTTCATTGTGTGCTTCTTCAATTCGTACACGTCTGCTGCAGCGTGGACTGCGCGCAAGGACTCCTTTATACAGGATCCCTATCACTCTAAACCATCGCCGCCTGCGGCTACAATGGGCCGCTCAGCCTAGAAACTGGCGTGCTGATTGGCAGCATGTCGTGTTTTTGACGAATCCCGCTTTAATTTGTGGTACAGCTTCGCAGCAGGTACAGCTTCTTCCTTGGCCTGCGTATTCCCAGGATATGTCGCCAATTGAACATGTGTGGGATTTCGTTGGTCGGCGTCTCGCTCGTGATCCTCGTCCTGTTGCTTCTGCAGACGAACTTTGGGTGCGCATACAAACAATATGGAATGCTCTTCGTCAAGCAGACATTCAAAATTTGTTTGACTCCATGCCACGTCGTGTAGCAGCACTTATTGCGGCGCGGGGTGCCTACACAAAATACTGATTCCAATCTCTTGTTATTGTTTGTTTACTTTGAACATTTAATCATTTATTTGTACCACTACCACTCAACTGTGTATTAAATTTCATTCAATTATGACGATTCCTTCATGGTGTTGCAATTTTCACAAACATGAGTTTATATAAATTAAATGTTTTCTTTATTTTTAATACAGAAAATATTAAAAATGAATTGAAATGGATAAGAATGGAATGGTACAACTATATTTTGAATGATTTTGCACCATTAAATTATTGTTCAAACAGTTAGTCTGGTGGTCCATCTACTCAAATGTATTTCTCGTATGAAATATTGATTGAAATTTAAAAAAAGGAAATAAATTTAAAAATTTTATCCGAAATATTGCTTTGCAAAAATATATTTGAATGGTAACGGCATTATTTCTTTGAAAAAATAGCTATAAAAGTAAAAAGTCAAAGTGATAGATTTAGTAATGGTAGATTAGTAGTAGATTTCGACATTCAATTATTTATATAAATGTATTAGAGATGCTCAACTAAATACAATGAGGTTTCAATGAGCAGATATAAAATTTATACAACGTGTTCCGATAATATTAGCCAACTAATAATGTTTGGTAGAAAGAGAAAAAAGAAAACTGCTTTTCTTTTTTTTATAATGAATATACAAATATTTTTTATATAAATATATAAATATTTTATATGAATTTATGAATGAATAAAAATACCGCATGTAAGCTTTCATGGCTGAGAAATAACCGAAATTGAAATCATTTAATTAGTAAGTAATTAGACCTAATAGAGATTGTAATAGTAATCAATTTGAACAAATGAATATATCTTAAACAGACAGGCTTTTATAGTAGGTATTCAAGAATGTGACCACCGAAAACACCAAAGAAGACTCAACAACACATTACGATGCCTAACTGACCCACTCTACGCCATCTTCAAAATCCGTGCAAACTTGGTTTTAGTATTGAAGTAAGTGTTGAATTTTATAAATTAAAACGCTATAGTAGCTCCTGGTCATGGTGAATCGTTTTCCATTAGCCCCCACTGAAAGTTGATTCGATTATTCACGCCCGCCATGTCCAAGAAAGAACTAAAAAAATTCATCGATTCCAATGGATCTCAGGCTATATTTTAAAATTACCTGCTAGTAGATGAGTGGCATTAAAGGTTTATGAAACTGCGTGGATCAATTGCCATAAAAGGAAAAGCAGCATTTGCAGAAATCACTATAGCATGATCATATGTTTATCAATTTTATTAGCTGGTTATGGATACTACAGAGACAAGCTTTATTCAGAACACTCTATAAATAAACATTCTGCATATTTGGTCAACAAGGCAGATGAAACTATCATTTGACAATGATTTGAATTGATAGACATTTAAACCAGAAACGACCTTGTTTTAATTATTTCTTCATTACAATTGTGGTGGTGATATTGCAAACGAACGTGTAAATAGGTAGTAAAATAATAGTAAAACTCGATAAATTAATTAGAAAAGTGAAATAAATATTACATGATCTTTTTTCTTTTGTTTTTCACCTATTACTCACTTGAAAAAGGGTCAAATTTCCAAATTTGTTTACATTTACCTTTTCTGAGCAGTTTCCCAAATAAAATGATTTTCTTCCAGGAATAGTAAATATATTTTTCATGAAATGTTACTTACAGAGATGCAAGGCGTTCTTCTTTCCAGATGTAACGAACAAGATGGAATCTATTGCATCTAGCAACACCTGAAAGACGCTGTGCTTGTTGTCAGGAACGAATCGTCTGTACTTCTTTCTCCATAGAGTCAATATGGCAAACACCGCAACGATGCCGATGAACGCACAAACAATGACTTCGAAGAACATGTTGCAGAATTACTCCAGTGAACGTTCTGATGTGGTAAAAATTCAGTTTAATTTTATTTCTAACTATACTTCTTATAAAATTGAACTTAATTACCCTTATCCTTAGAGACATTTGCAAGTATTTTCCTTATGCATTTGATCAAACAATGTTTTTTAATGCAAAAAAAATTCCCGTAATTACATTTATAGTTTTACATTAACTATTTTTTTTACCTTGTTTATTCTGCCTTATCTAGTTTCCTTAGAAATACAATTCAAAACATTATTATTTTATCGTTTTTTACGCTTATCTTATTTGAATACGGTATAATTAAATTATAAGTATCTTTAAATATGTTTTCACTTTGATATTTCTTTCTTATTTAGTTTCCTTAAAAAAAATTCAAAACATTGTAATTTATCTTTTTTTACGTTTATCTTATTTAAATACAATGTAATATTTCCTCTTATTATACGATGAGCATACGATTTTGTCAATAGGGCTTTTGAAATAATATTGAATTTACCTTATATTTATGATCAAAAGTTGGGTTAATGCATTAATTTGTCAACAGGGAACACGTTTGAAAAAAAAAACCAATAAAAACTTATTATGATTAGCCAAAATACACACTCAAACAAGTGACACGCGTGACTTTTATCTTTTATCTACGCGTGACTTTTTCTTTTTTGGAATATTTGTGTAACATGTTTGGAGTAAAGTTTAAATCCATGTACTAATTGCTTTTTTTTTTAAATAACATTTCGATATAAATTTCTTACAATCATAATTGAGGGTTATAATTTGTACAATTAATATAAAATTGCATTACAACAAATATATATGCATCATACCAGTATTTAATAAAAGCAACAGATTGCAATTTATTTAAAAGGTTGCAGCAATTAATTTTTTTTCCTTTAAAATGTTGTTAAATTCTAATTCGTAATAGTGAACTAGACAATTTACAGATATATGTAACAAAAATTATAAACCCACACAAATAATAAAAAGAAATCAAATGTAATGTGTATCCCTTGAACTTGTATGTTGTTTACCTTACCTTATAAATATTTTACCTTATACATAACATTATGCTTATCAAAAATTACGAACAAGACACAGCAATAGGACGTATAGAATCAAACAGAGAGAATACTTTGATTTGTTGAGATGATAGATCTAGCATTGGAAATTTGTGAAAAATTGTTAACCTAAAAATATCCTAAAAGAAAATAGTAGCAAGATGAAAAGTGTCTATAGCATTTTTGTGGAGGAATTCTAGTTGCTTGTAAATTCAGGGCTTATTAGTATTTTATTCTAAGGGAAGAATTGTTGGAAAACTTATTTTGATGTATCTTTTAGCAAATATTAAAAATAATAATAATAACATTGTCCAGTCACATAATCTAGCCATATATATATATATAGTCTCCACAGCCTCCTATATATATATGTATATATATTTATATATATAGGAGACTTCTCTGAAAAAATCTATAGCAACATGTCAAAGAGTATAGAAAATTACCGTTTAACATTTACGATTTATGTTGAATTGTGTATACATGCGTTTTAGTTCATTAGCAACTGTCCACACATTATTAACCCTGCATTATTGGCATAATAGCCTGGCACATCACGTGTTGCGTTTCAAAAAAGTAAAGAAGCTCTGTTATAAACCCGAAAACGAAACGAAGATGATGAATGATTTTGTAGGACAGGGTTAAAAAAATTCTTGTCAAGAATGGAAAGCATCTGAGCTATCTGAGAACATATGCTAATTTCCTTTTCAGATATCACCCTTACTCTTCTGGAAGATTGTTCTTTCAAAATTGTATTTAAAAATGGGGCAATTTCAACACTGTAGTTGATTTCCAGGTAATACTGAAGCTGTCTCACATATGCCACTCTATTGGAGAATGAATTTTAAACGCTCTGAACATAAAAGAGCATTGAACCATGGTATACTTTTTTTAATAATTTTTTTAAATTTTAAATCGAAACTAGAGAAACAAATACTTTTAGAAAATCATGTTTTACACAGTAAATATAAAAAAAAAAACTTTATGGTAGATTTAACAAGATTTCTCCTTTTTGAAATTTCAATATTCATCTATCGATAAGATCTGTTAAATATAGTATTACTCATTAGAATACATCGATTTTTCATTGAAGGAAAAAGGAATTCGAAGCTAAACTATTCTAAATACTCACTTCAAATTCAGTATTTTTCACAATTTTTCTGGACTAATAATTAGTAAAACTATGATGATGTTCTAAGAAAATATTTTCATAAGTTATCATTGATGCTGTTTAAAGCTTTTCTTATGAATTTTTATGAGTATTAAAGGAAAAAACAGCATTGTCGCAAAAACATGCACATATTCTTTAACTTAATTGATAGCTCGTTCAGTTTTCCTAATATTGTTCCTTACATTTTATTACTACTAATAATAACATTCCTCTTTTCATTCTATCACATAGATTTAAAATATATTTCCCGTTAGTTAATAAAAGGAAGTAATTCAATTGTTTATTTACCATTGTTTGTTCGATACTTTGATTTCCCTGCTTGCAATATAAATGCAGTGTTCAAACAAGATTTTTGTTATTATGGCTTAAAAATTGTTTTAAATGTATGTTATTTAGATTTCAGACATTTATATTTTTGCCTAAATTATAATGTCTGAAAATTTTTAACCTTGAAATTTTCGTAAAACTGATTGACATTTGGATTTAAATCTGGGTATAGCAGCATGACTTTAATAATTAATAAAGAGATGAAAGTTATAAAATTCCAAACATCCAATCGACAACGCAATAGATATCAGATTTTCTCAGATCCAAAATATATTGCATTAAGCACCTCCAAATTAGACATTTCTCGTAGAGGCGTTTGTGCAAAGTGAAGAAATTCTAGTTCCTCAAACTGAGCTTCAACTCGCAGATCTCTTCTCCAAGCCATTGTTTTGTCCAAGACTTTTAAATTTAAGTGAAAATTTGGTTAATATAAAGAAAATTATTGGCTAAACTAAAAATAAAAAAAATATATCTTAACACTTTCCCTTATTGTTTAAATGAAGTTTTTCTTGTTTTACTTGAGTGGCAACCGATCATACTACTAAAACATCAACTCATTCATTGTTCCAAAAGAAGCTTTTTTAGACTTGATGTGTCAGATCTTGTAAATTTTTACGTCCATTAACTCAGTATTCTTCAAATATATTCTGCTTTTTAAAAGTTAACAGACCCACAGTGCATAATAATAACATTAATTCCTAAAGTATGTCTTCTTTAAATAGGTATCCTGAGGATGATAATGGAATGAAATTGGAATTTATTATTAATTTCTTATCTGTGTGGAAAATTAAAATTTAGAATCAGGCACAGATGTATATATATATGAACATAAATATTTAATTAACATGTTAAGCATCTCCTTCATAACTACCACAGTTTAGTTGCTGCTGAATTGATTATTTTTTTTTGAGACTTTTATACTTTAAAATACTTTATATTTGACATATGAGGAAGAACATGCATTTACTCAAATAAAGTAAAAGAAGGAATATAATGACAATTACAAAAATGGCAAACACATTTTTAATATTTATTACAAAATGTACAATAAAAAATTTTCCTTTTGTTTGTTTCAAAGATATGAATAAAAATATTTCCTGCAATAAATTTGTTTATATATGCATTCTTTTATGCTTGATGCTTAAGATATTACAATGCCCGATAACTAAGCATATTTTATGTATAAAACCAATAAATATAAAAATAAAATTACTATTTTTCTAGACTTTTTGAAATAAAATATTTTTAAATAACTATATCCATTGCAGGTATAATAGATAGAAAGTGAATAATGAATTAATAAGATAAATGAACTATAACAATTTCAAAATAATTGTTTAATCTTCAGTTACTCTTTTTATTTGTTATCATAACATATTTTTTAATAAATAAGAAATATAATTAGTTATCATCAACTGATGGACAACATGTCACAAGGCAGAAAATTAATGTCACCCTCAAAACCAAAAATAATGTGAACACAAAACTGATTATGGAATAAGGACAAGTGGAAAGAAGCTTCTACCACAGATTACAAGTTACTCATGATAAAATTTTAAATGAATTCACTTTAATTGGTCACACCTTTATTATACAGATTTTAAATGAACTTAAATTAAAATGATTTCAAAACACTGCTTAAAAATATGAAATTTGAAAGAAACTTGCAGTTCTTTTTAAATATTAACTATAATCACACAAAAATTATCATGAAAAGTATTACATTAAAGTTTACTTAACATGACATGAAATTACATATTACATGAAAGTACTT